>RYZW01000807.1:11081-23680 GCA_004367215.1 Colletotrichum trifolii | reverse complement strand
AAGTAGTTATATATAATATCCCTGAAATCTAGGGAATCTTTATAGTTAAAGAGTAGTTTTAAATACTTATTTAATGGATTTCGCCTAGTTAAATTATAATTTAGTACTAGAATATTATTAAGAGAGAAATTCTGAACCTTAATATTAGGATTCTAGTTAAATAGAGAAAGATCTTTATTACTTTACCTTTTACTAATAAAGGTTTAATAAGAAACTATAATAAAATACTATTTATATTAATTATTCTCGCAGGAAAATTAGATATATCTTAGCCTAAACTAAAATATCTATATAATTTCAGAAGTTACTTATACTTACTTAAGGATTATAGATATATTAAGTATACTATCACTAGCTTATATATTAGATTCCTTAATATTTAGATAATAGTTATTACTTAATATAGTATTATAGATAAAGTAAGTAACTCTAAACTTTATAATTTATAATAGAAACTAGCTAAAAAGGGATAGCTGAATTCTAAGGAGTATACTAATAGAACTTAAGAGGTATTTTTAAATACTTTGAAAACTAAATTAACTCTTTTAAGTAATAAATCTAGGACTAGCTACTACCCTTCTAACTTAATATATATAAGTATTAATCTTATTCTCCTTAAAAGGTTAACTATAATTCCCTTAGAAGTTTTTTTAACTATTCAAAAACCTTATATATTTTTATAGAATATAGTTTTTAATAGCTATAAGGTTGTTTATATTACTAATTTAATAGACTTATTTAAAAAAGAACTTTTTAAGTTAAATAAAAGAATAGATTTAATCTAATATAGTTTAGCTAATTTCTTTATAGTTAGGTAAAATAAGAGGGATATTAAGAAGATTCTTAATAGTCTAAATAAGAAAAGTATACTAGATTTAATATTAGATAATGTTACTTATATTGAAAATTTCTATACTAATATTATTTTAGAAATTCTATTTCTTAATAAGACTAAGATCTAGTATATAAGACTAGATTATATTCTTAGATTTAGCTTAATTAAGTATTCTATTATTATAAGATAATTACTTAGAAAGTATAATCTTATTTTCCTTAAATATAAGCCTATTTTAAATTATTTTATAGTCTATTTAAATATGTTTAGTATTATCTCGGAATTTTTAAGTATTCAATTCTTTTAACTATACTTTAGGATAATTCTCCTAAAGTTGAAATCTTAATACTTATACATAATACTTTCAAGTAAGATATTTTAAATAGATTATTTTTAAGTATTTAGTTTTTCATATTTAGGAGGTAAAAACTATAAGGCTAAAATAAATAGATTATCCTTATTATATAATAGTTTATTCTTAATAAATTATTTCAAGATAAATTTTAAAGTTATATTTAGTTTTCTTATTCTATTATATTATTTAAGATCTATTTAATTTCCTTAGGGTATATCTAGGTAACTCCTAGGCATTTATTATGAAAGATAAATCTTCAGGTTTTTTCTTGATATTCATATTACTTAATAAAACTTATAATTTAAATTTTTAAATACTAATCATATTTAAAGAATAGGTAGAAGAATAGAGAAATCTTTTAATTTATAAGATTTAATAAAACATTAAGAGAATAGTAATAGTAGTAAATAGAAAGACTAGTTATCAAAAATAAATAATAGAGTGAAAGATTAATTTTAAGCTATTTCTCTTTTATACTAAAAACCTAGTTAGAATGAATAAATATACTAGAAAAGAACTAATTACTTAAAAGATAAAAATATAAGAACTTATAAAACTACTATTTAAATTATAAGTAGAGTATATTTAAGTAGTAGTTATACTATATAATATATTTCTAAATATTTGAAATAACTAGAAATTACTATATAAAGTCAAGAAAGCCTAGTATAAATAGTATTTTTATTAGTAGGTACTAGAATATCTTCTAGGTTTTTGTTAAGATTTATAATCTTACTAGGAATAGATTTATATTTATAGATATTAAGTATATTTACTTAAGAAATACTATAAATAAAGTATTTTAAAAAGGTTATTTAAAGTTAAATTAAAAAGATATATTAAATACCTAGTAGGCTATATTCTAAATATTTATAATTTTCATAAGATCTAGATTCTTATTTTTTATAAAATCCTTATTATTTAAGATATTAAATTTAATAAGATGAGATTCTATTTAAAATAAGACTTATATGAAATACTTATAAAAGAGGTTATAAAACTACTAGTTGAGGTAATTACTAAAGGGAAGAAAACTTTATTCTTAACATACTTAGAAATTTTGGAATAATAAGAATACTTAATAAAAAGATTTCTCCTCTATTAGCTATTTTATTAATATTAGAAACAACCTTAAAATATTAAGTTAAGCTTAGAATTAGTTTTAAAAACTAATAAGAAAAGTTTAATTATACTTTAGCTAATACCTAAAATAATAGAACTAGTCTAGGTTTCTAATTAATAATAATTAGATATAATAATTCGAGGTAAAAAGTAAAATTTAAGAAGTATACTAATAACTAGAAAACTAGATAGTATATTTAAAGTAAGGGATCTAGCTAGTTAAGAAGGGATCTTTACTTTAACTAAATATAGAGGTAATTATTTTAAGGTTTCTATTTAGCTAATTTAGAGTAGATTAAAGTATAGTCCTAGACTTTAACTAATTAAGTTAAAATCTTTAACTATTTAGGAGTCTAGCTTATAATATAAGACTAGATAATAATAGTAAATTAAGCTAGACATTACTATTAATAACTATATAATACTTTTAAAAGAGTATAATAATAGTATCTTATACTTTTTAAAATATAGATAAGATAGTTTTAGTAGTATTTATCTACCTAATTAGTAGTAAGGGTTAAATAAGAATAATCTTAACTTTTTAATAATTTATCTTATTATTTAAAGTATGATATTAAAGAAAAAGAATTTTTCTATTACAGTTTAAATATATTTTAATTAATTAGTTATATTACTAAAAACTTGGAAAGATATTACTAATCTACTAGAATTACTATAAAACTCTTTTATTGAAATAGTAAAAGTTAAGATTATAAAGTTAAAAGAAAAAGTTACCTAGTAAGAAATAGATTACTAAGATATTAAGAGTAGGCTTTTTCTTCTTAAATAAACTTTTACTTATAAGATAAATATAAATAGTTTTTTAGAATAGTATAAAGTAAGGATTTATATATATATAGGGATAAATAATTAGTTAATCTACTATAAACTATACATATAGCGATACTAATTACTTGGACTTTTTAAGTAGTTATATCAATTATAGTATAGTTTAACCTCGAAGTCTTATAGTTTAATATTATTAATATACTTCGAAATATAATAAAGGACTTTCATAGATTTCTAATAATAGTTAAATCACTAGATAGAATTAAAGTTATAGGGTATTATATACAACTTAAATATACTTTTTATAAACTTAGAGATATGCTTTTTTAAGTATAAGGTTTTATATACTATATTTAAGCTATTAAGTTTCTAGTTATATTTAGAAGAGGTTTATCGATTTAAAAATAAAAGTTTAAGTAATTATATTTTATTCTATATTGATAATATTCTTCTTTTGTATTATAAAGTAGTTGAAACAAATATTCTCAAGATTATTAAATGTATTAAATATATCTATAAACTTAAAAAATACAGTTTTGTTAAGTATTTCCTAGGAATTTAAGTAATTAGAGATTATAAATATTATAAGATTGATTTAATTTATAATATATATATATTATTTAGTTACTTTTGCTCTATACCTGGAATAGTATCTAAACTCTCTACTCTATATATAGATTTAACTATAAATTGTACCTAATAATAGTATTTATGCTAATACTAGCTCGTAACTAGTAAAAATAGTAATGAAATTACTTATTATTATAAATAATTATACCCCTAGTTCTAATATTCAACCTTATAATAGTAGAAGACCTTATAGTAGCAATTTATATAGAGAGAGTTTTATTTAGGCTAAGCTTTAGTATATATAGCTAAAAATAATTACTAAGGTTATAGGATGAAGAACTTTTATGAACTTCGGAAAGATAGAATAAAATAGAATACCTATAAAAACTAGGTATTTTATAATTTATTATTTTTCTATATCTTTTATAATAGAACTAAAAACTCCTCGAAATCTATATAGCTACTTATAAAAAAGAACTATAGAATGACTATAGAAATATCCAGCTATAACTATTATAACTAAAATTACTACTTTATTAAAATAAACTTTAATAAAATTATCCTAAGTACTATAATTAATAAGTCATTTATAGATATTAAAGAAAGATTATCTAGCTAGCCTATAACCTACTATACTAAGTTAATAATAGTAGGGACTAAGTATTAATTAAGTAGAGTTTTAATATTAATATATTACTATAATACTAGTTATAGGAGGGGCCGATAGCTCGCTCTCTACTACAACTATTAGTAGATATATTACCCCCTAAAATATAACTTTAGCTTTCCTACCCCCTCTACTAACTACTATAACTAGCCCCTAGTTAATGTAGGGCTAAATCCCTCATAACTATAATAGCTAGTATACCTGCCCTATATTAACCTTTTCGTAGATAACTAATAACTAACAACTCCTTCTACAATAACTTTATACTTTTATACCCTTATACTATCACTTCTTTATATTTTTACGCCTTTATAGCTACGTATAATTCAAATATCTCGAGATATTTAATTACCACTAACTATAAATACTATATTCGAATATTTATTACGACCTCAATATCTATAACTTTCATATGTTCTAGACTAAGTTTTACCTACCTCTAAGATAAGATTTTATATTATTAATACGAAAGTTCTCTATTATTAATATAAGTTAACTTATAATCTCTATATAAGTATAGTAGGACTTAGCCTGTTCTTATTACTAAATAATTTCAATATATCAATTATAGCTAATAACTAACTAATAAATAATACTTATATAGATATAGATATTCCTAATATAGCTAGATAGCTTTTAAAACCTTCATAATTACATTACTATGATACTCTAAAGTATCTAATAACTAGTATTATAGTAGTATATTAATATTAAAGTATTACTTAATTAATAGCTAATCCCTAATATTATCAGCTTAGTATAATAAGTTATAGGTTAACTAGATAATCTTCTTTTAAATATCTATAAGCTATTTATAAATCGTAGTATTTAGGATAATTTTATTAAAGTTTATTTTAATAAAATAATAGTTCTAATTATATTAGTTATAGTTAGATATTTCTATACCTATTCTATATTTTCTTCATAACTAGTTATATAGATTTCAAGGAGATTTTAGTTCTATTATAAAAGATATAGAAAGATAATAGATTATAGAATACCTAGCTCTTAGTACTCTATTTTATTCTATTTTTAAGAGGTTTCTAAAAGTTCTCAACTTTAAAATTTTAATAGTTACTTTTAGCTATATATATTAAGTCTTAGTCTTAATAAAATTCTCCCTAACTAATACTACAAAGTCTTCTACTACTATAAAGTTAAATATCGGAACTAGGGGTATAATTATCTATAATAATAAGTAATTTTATTACTATTTTAATTAGTTATAAACTAGTATAAGTATAAATACTATTATTATGTAAGATTTATAGTTAAATCTATATATAGGGTAAAGAGCTTAGATACTATTCTAAGTATAGAGTAAAAGTAACTAAATAATACTAGTTACTAGATATTTTAGAATATTATAGTAACATAATTATAGAAGTTTTAAAAGTTATCTAGTTATACTAAGAGTATTTATATCTATATAAGTATTATTTATAAATTAGCTATACTTAATATATTAATATCGTTTACTAATAAGAGTAAGTGAAGTCTTACTATACTTATATAGAAATTATAAGTTAGTTTATATTAGTAATAGANTATAAGTTAACTATTAGTTATAATTAATATATTAAGATTATTTACTAATAAAAATAAGCTAAGTCTTACTATACTTATATAGAGATTATAAGTTAGGTTATATTAGTAGTAGAGAATTTTTGTATTAGTAGTATAAAGTTTTATTTTAGGGGTAGGGAAACCTTAGTCTAGGGGATATTAAAGTTATAGATATTAAAGTTATAATATATATTTAAATAGAATACTTATAGTTAATAGTAATTGAATATCTTGAGATATTTGAATTATATATAGCTACAAGAGTATAAAAGCATGAAAATATAAGGTTATCGTAGAAGGAGTTATTAGTTATTTATTATCGAAAAAGTTAATATAGGGCGTGCATACTAGTTATTATAGTTACGAGGAGTTTAGCCCTGGATTAACTAGGGGCTAGCTATAATAGTTAGTAGGGGGGTAAGAGGGTTAAAGTTATATTTTAAAGGGTAATATATCTACTAATAGTCGTAGTAGAAAGTAAGCTATCGGTTCCTCCTAATATAAATATTATTAAAATTACTAAAATTTTAATTTTAACCATAACTTAATTATACTAATACTATTTCTAATAGTAACTTTTACCATAATTAGTAGTTAAGTTATATTTTAGGAGATTTATATATATTAAATAAAAGTTAATTTAATTCTTTATATTTCTATTATAGCATAACTAGATATCTTATTTATATACTCTCTATTCTCGAGATATTTTATAAATTCTTCTTAAATATACTAAAATATAGTAAACTATATAATTTAGTATTTCTATAGGGTAAGGTTCGTAGTATTATAGGTTAGAAACTTAGAGGGTATTAATAAGATATTTTAAATATTTTTATTTATTAGAAATATCTTTTTTCTAAACTATAAAGAAACTTAAAAATTAAATTATAGCTATACTATCTGTCTATTTAGAAAACTAACCTAATAGAAAACTATTCAATAGAGTATTATCATAATATTAATAATTAAAATAAAACTTCTTAGCTAAGAATATACCTAAAAAAAAGCTATAGTACTAAAAAACCTATTTCGAGATTTTAAGTTGAATTTTAGCGATATTTAGAGAATTTATAATAATAATTACTAAATTATTAAACTAGTAATCTTCAATAGTAAGTATTTATTTACTAAACTTTAATATATATACCTAATAATATAGATATACTTTGAATACTTAAAAAGTAGTCTTAAAATAATCTATATATTTATAGAGTTTATACTAGCGGATAAGCGTATAAAGGATTTAACTTAAGCGAAGTTTAGGTAATTTAGAGTATTTCTTAATTTTATATATTTATAAGTAATATTTTGAAGACTAGTTAAAATAATAGAAAAGGTTTTTTAAAGTAATTGCTTATTGACTTAAATATATAGTTATATTAAAGGTCTCTGATCTATTTAAAGTCATATATCTCTCGAGGTCCCTATAAAGGAAGCTATATCTAGTAGTTACCTCTTACCTTATAAATTCTATAGATAATACTAAAACTAAAGAACTATTTAAATAGAGAAAGCTTTAGGTAGTAATAATACGGTTAGTTAATATAATAGGTAATAAATAGGGAAACTATAAGCTTATTTATCGTAGTTACTCTTTGAAGATTATAGTTATATAATATTAATACTAGCTAGCTAGTAGTACTTATTACTAGTTGTTAATAGTCGCTAGCTATTAATAGCTATTGGTAAGTATTGATAGTTAGTAGTAGTTATTATATAGTTTATACGACTAGAAAGTACGTATATACTTACTAGTTACACTTGCCCGCCGCAGGATTCGAACCTACTATTCTTACTATAAAACAGTAAAAGCTAGCTAGACGTTAAACTACTATATTAAGTAGGAGTTTATTTTAGTATATATATAAATAATTTAGATTTATCATATTCTTAGTAAAATACTTTTATAGTAATAATATAGAATTAGTTATATTAAAAGTCTTTAATCTATTTAAAGCTATATATCTCTCGGGAACTTTATAAAAAAAGCTATACCTAATAGTCGGCTCTTATGTTATATACCCTATAGATAATGCTAGGGCTAAGGAACCGTTTAAACGGAGGAAACCTCAGGCAGCAACGACGCGGTTGGTTAACACGATAGCTGACAAATACGGAAGGTACGTATACACACAAAGGGAAAGTAGGTACAGGCCCGTATCCGTCGCAATTACTCATTACTATAATATAGAGTT
The DNA here is from genome assembly GCA_004367215.1 of Colletotrichum trifolii. NCBI lineage: Eukaryota > Fungi > Ascomycota > Sordariomycetes > Glomerellales > Glomerellaceae > Colletotrichum > Colletotrichum trifolii. The sequence goes on along the minus strand of RYZW01000807.1, from coordinate 15,578 downwards.
ATAGTACTAAAGATAGGCTAAAAATCCTAGTAAAATTACTGAGTATTTATAGTACTAATTAGTGCTATTAGCCTAAGAAATTCGGTCAATTTCGGGCTAGGAAGAAGTTTAGTTAAACTATTAGTAGGTATCTTAGAAGTTAAAAGATATTTAATTTCTATATTACCTAATAAAACCTTTTAGCACGTGAAAAAATGGTTAATAGCTATATATCTAGTATACTAGTAATACTCAGGGTTATAGGCTAGAGCTAAGGCTTTACTATTATTAGTATAAATAGTTAGAAGTTTTATAGGAATATTTAGCTCTAAAAATAAGCCTTATAACTACTTAGTTTCTCTAATAGTCCCTTAAAGACTATTAAATTCGGCTTGAGTAGTAGATAAGGTTATTATAGACTGTTTTTTTATTTCTACGAAATAGGGCTATTATTTATAGTAAGTAAATACTTACTAGTAGATTTTCGAGTATTGTGGTAGCTAGTTTAATCTAAATTAGTATAGCTTACTAAATTCATAGTAAGGCCCCCTCTATAAGTGAGTACTAAATTAGTAGTAGTAGATAGGTACCTAAATATACTTATAACTATTTTCAGTAGTTTTTCAGTAAATTTATATAGGAACCTACTAATAAAGGTCCCTGAAAAAGCTAAATTAGGCTTAGTTATAACTATAGTATATATAAGGCTACTAATTAGGTATTGATACTACTATAGTAAATCCTTTTTAGGGCTATAATTAGGATTTTCTTATAAAAGATAAATCCTTTAATACCCTAGGATTAAAAAGGAATTTAGAAGACTTTATAGTAGTTAAATTATTCTTAGATAATGACTGTTTAAGATAGTACCCTTAAGATATCTATAGAATTTTTTAGGCTTGATTTTGAGTAATACTAAGCCTTAAAAATAAGATATCTCTCCTAAGTCTTCTATATCAATAAAGTTTTTCAGAGAAGATTTAAATCTAGTTATAGTAGTTAGATTTTGTCTAAAAATAATAAAATTATCTATATAGGTAACTAGATAAATAGGATTATTAGGGCTATTATTATAATAAGTAGCCTTATTGGATTTTAAGGGTAAAAATCCTAGATCCTTAAGAATTTTTTGAATTTTCTTTTACTACTATCTAGGGCTCTATTTAAGTCTATATAGATTTGTAGTAGTAATAGAACCTGTTCTAAATTAGGGTTAAACCTTATAATATTCAGATTAGGAAATCTTTCGAAAATTTCAATAAGGGGTAGTTAAGAGATTTGAATATAAATCTCTTCTTCTAAATCCCTATATAAAAAAGTTCCAACTATATTAATATAGTAGATCTCCTAGTTTTTAGCTATAGTTATAACTAAAAGAGCTCTAATAGTAACTAGATTAGAGCTTATAATAAAAGTCTAGAAATAATCTATACTATATTTTTGCTGAAAGCTTTTAGCTACTAAATAGGCTTTATATTTATTAATAGTCTTGTCTAGGTTAAGCTTGTATTTAAAAACTTATTTCATAGCTATAGGTTTTTTCGTGGGATTTCTATTTAAGAGCTATTTAGTAGGAATAGCTTTAAAAACCCCTTAATTAATTAGCTAGGTAATCTTAGTATAGATAGTCTTAAGCTAATTATCGCTTTTAGTACTATTTAGAGTTTATTTTAGTATTTGAACTTCTAGATAAGTAGTAAAAGTATAGGGTATAGAAGACTTTATAAGAAGTAAGGCTTCTGTAATCGCTATAATAGGTTCTAAATTATTAATACTAAAGTCTGAAATAATAAGAGGTATCCCCTTTACTATAGTATTAATGAGTTTAAAATAAGTTAAAACAATTAACTTAGATTTATAAGGTCTAGTTAGTATAAAAATAAAAGCGATTTTAGAAGTATCCTTATAGGATATAAATAAGCTTTCTTCTGTAAAAATAGTGAATTTATTGCTATTTTTACGTTTTTCAGAAAAGTAATATACTAAAACTCTAGTACTTATAGCTTTTAGAGCTTCTAAATTAGGCTTATTATTTTTTGAGGGAAGAAATAATTAAGAGTAGCTTATAAGGGGATAATTAAAAGTCTTGTTATAGTAGTTAGATTAACTGATTTAACTACTATAGATATAATAGTATCCTAAATATAAAAAAGTAGGTTTTCTGAAAGTAAAATAGTATAGGTTTTTTCAATTAAAACTTTATTGGTATACTCTATAATACTATTTTGTTCGGGGGTATAGGGTACTAAAGCTTCTATAATAATACCCTTTTTTAGTATAACTTTCTAAAAGTTTAGGGTTAAATTCTCGGCTATTATCAAGGTATAAAGCTTTAGGATAATACCCTAGTTAAGCCTTATAGTACTCTAATTAAGCTATAATATAGCTAAACATATCTTCTTTTTTAGCTTTAAAATCTATAGCTTTATAAGAGGTATAGTTATTAGTATAGGTAATAGTATAATTATTCCCTATATTACTAGTAGGGTTTACTTTAATCGAATTAATATAGATTCGATAAAGTAGTTCTATAGCTTTATTATAGCTAATTTTTGACTATTACCTAACTATTTTACTTTTAGTATAGTTAGAGTACTATAAATCAGCTTCTTTTAGCTAATTTATAGGTATTCCTTTTGTAATTTTAGCTGTTTTAGTTAAAAGAAGATAACTGGGGTACCTTAGGTAATAATACTACTCTATAGTAATAGTTAAAGCCTCTATATTTATAGAAGTACTATTAACTATAAAAGCCTCGAAATCTACTATAAAGCTTTTTATAAATTAAGAAGGGTTCTGTAATTTAGTAGATAAGTTAACTGAATTTTTAGAAAGCTTTATATTATAGCTAGTAGATACTATAAACTCTACTAAACTATAATTAGAATCGTCTATAAATTTAGCTATTTTTAGTACTAGTATAATATTTATACTATATTTTTAGAAAATCTCCCTCTATATCTTCTAAAAAAGCTGATAATTAAAGTAGTTTTTAGTAGGTGAAGGTTCTATAGTTTTTTAGCTATAGGTAAATAAAACCTATACTGTAAATTCAGAGCTATGAATAGGTTATTTTTAGTATTGTATAGTATATTATCCTTAGTATAACTGCTTTTATTATATTATAATACTCTAGAAGAGATATTAGTTAGAAAGTCTGGAATATAAAAGCTATTGGTTACTTTTATAGTATTTATAGAGCCTTTATAATAAATAGATAATTCTATAATACTTATACTAGAGGGATTTACAAGACCCCTACCTATAAATATAGAGGTTAGGTTCTATAAAGTATCTATTTTAATAAAAAACTGAAGACTATTCGTTATATAAATAGTAAAGCCTGTATTATAAAGCTAATAGTCCTTATTAGATTAAGGTATTATAGGTTTAGAAGCTTTTTTAGTACTTAATAAAGAATTTTCCTAATAAATAATGCTTATAAGTACTATAAAAACCTTATTTATGGAGCTTTTAAGCTCTATTTCAGTTATTATAACTAAAGCTATAGAAATTATAAAGGCCTTAGGGGTAGGCTTTTGTTAGCCTATAAGAGGCTTCGAATCTTTCGAATAATCCTTTTGGTAGGATTTGCCTTTTTAGCGCCTTTTAGCGCTATAAGTAGAATTTTTAGATCTATTTTTGGATTTTTCGGCCTTTTCAGAAGGGTTAAGTATAGTAGACCTTTTAAAGAGCTTTTTAGTAAAGCTATTCTGCATAGAGGTATTGATTTCCCTATAGTTTTTATCTAAAATATCAGTTATAAGAGCCTGAAAAGTAGGGGGCTTTTTTAGCCTTAAATTAGACCTTTACTACTCTAATTATATAGGGAAAAAGCGTTGTAAGGCTACTATAAAAGTAGTTATTTAGTCGATATTATCTATATTAGTACCTATAATAGTTAATTTAGATAAGTAGCTTTTAAAGATACTAATAAATTCGGTAAGAAAACTATAATTTTTGAATTTTATAGTATAAAATTCGAGATATAGCTATCAATAAAGAATAGGACTAGTACTTTTATAACTAGCCTTTAGGGTAATTATAACTATATAGGGGTTTTAAGAATTAAAAATAAGGTTTAAAAGCTTTACTATAATATTTTACTAGATAAGTAAGAGAGTCTAAACCTTTTGTGATTCTGATATAGTTTTATAGGTTTCCTTGTATTTGAAAACATTGAATAAATTTAGAAGCTTAAAATAGAGTTTTAGGGAGTAAAACTAGGTAGATTAGTTCTTAGCCCTTATAAGCTTTTGTTTATCAGGTATTAAATAGCCTATAATAGTTTTAATAGTATTAGTCATAGCTATAGAAATAGCGAAGTTAATAGCTGAAAGGCTCTATAAATAGCTAAGAATTTAGCTATAAATAGACTAAAATACTACTTAATAGGTAAATAGTAATACTAATATAGAAGATTAGTAAATAGCCTAAATACTACTCAATAGCTAAATAGTATTACTAATATAATAAATCGAATTTTTAAAGGCTAAAAATACTACGAAATAGTAGTAA
>RYZW01000807.1:0-10590 GCA_004367215.1 Colletotrichum trifolii | reverse complement strand
AGATACCTTACGTTAAAGGTATATATACTAGATATTCTCAGGGGAAGAGAAAATAGTATAAAAGAGTGAATAATAGTTATATTTAGTAAAAGAATGTTGTAGTTGGTTGATCTAAATACATGCTAAAAGATGGCATAAAAGCCTTCTTTTATAGTACTATACTTAGTTCTAGAATATTCTAATTAGTAATCATTAGAATATTCTAGTATATAGACTTATATAAGTAATTATGAATATTAAAGTTAGCTACTAGTAAATACCCTGTAAACAGAGAGAAGTAGAATATTCTAGAGAATATTCAGTGGTAAGTCGAGTACTACTGTAAAGTAAATCATACAGCCTAACATTTTAACAACATTATAGATTTACTATAAGCTTTACTAAATGAATAATATGGATTTTCAAGATGACATTTCTTTAGTTTGTTTTAGATATTAATACTAAATAAATATCTTAGACTCTATAATATTATTCATAAATATTATTAATACAAAAAGTAATTTGAACCTATAAAGACTATAGGATAATAGATCCTTCTTTGCCTATTTTTAACAATAACTTACTATAGATACTAGCAGGATTTTCATAAGGCTAAGTATACGTTATATAATTATTATACTAATAACTAAAGATATTAAAATATAAGAAATTAGTATTAAGATACTAGGGGATATTATATAATAAGACTTATCAAATTAACTTGATTTTAATACTGATATTATATCAAAGCTTCTAAAACCAACCACTAATAAATACTTTACCGAAATCTATTTTTCTAATACCTATTTACTAGACTCTTCTTATATTACTTATATATTCTTAACTTAATATATTGCTTTATATTAATTGTCGCAGGCTATATAATGAGATATACTATTCTATTTACTTAAAAGACTAGTATATAAGCTAGTAAGTTCATACTTAAGCTTAGATTAAGTAAAGTATTCCTACTAAATTAGTAATTTATTTATATTTATAGCTTTCAATATAGGAAGACTAACTATAGTTTACTTAGATTTTAGTCTGGGATGAATATTAATAAATTAATATTAAATAAGTAACATTAACTAATATAGATAAGATTAGAGATAGGGCGCAATTCAAATAGTTAAGTTAAAGATAATTATTATGATATAGATATATTCTCTATCAACTAAATCTGCTGTATAAAGCTTCTAGTACGTTTAAGAGGATAGTTATAATACGTCTAGGCTTAAGGCTTCTTCTATTATATAAGTAATATATATATATATAGGCCATTGACTAATATTTATAATATTGATCTTATAAATAATAATAAGATATATATAGTTTGTATATTACCTTACGCTTTAGATTTCAGAATACTACTTTTATAGTTAAAACGCTTTTTATACAATAGATCTACAAATATAGTACTTTCTAATTAATATAGTCTTCTAGACTTTCTACTTATTTGTCTATTACTATACGACTAGGTTTGAAGGAAAATACTTTGTTTATTTATTTTGGTTCTTCTAGCTTAAGTAGCTAGCGCCTATTCTACTATGACTCTTATAGGTAATATATATTACAAAGCTCCTTAAGTATCTTATACAATATATATAGTAAATGAAATAACTTAGAGTTTCTCTGAAAGTTAAAGGATTTCTATTATAATACATCTAAGACTTTTATATATAGAAATTAAATACTACTAATGATATTAGCTTCACTAACTATATTATAATTATAATAAGACTAGATATTATTGATATAGTAAGCTGATGATAATATTTCAATTAGAGGTCTTTGAATATTTATCATATGAAAACTAAATAAACAATATAATACTTTAGTAAGACAAAAAGCTCCTACTTTAAGTTTAATTATAAAGCTAGCAATTTATTTAATAGTCTTATTATAATTACCAATATAAGCTCTATAGATAAGAGTAGTAATTAAGCAAGCTCTTAAATATATTATGTTTATCTTTACAAGTCTAATGATATAAAACGCTAATAAATAAATCATTATTATGACTTTAATAACTAATAGAAAACTTCTAATATTATTCTAAGCTACTTAAAATATTATTCTTATCAACTGCCCCATTTTTATATTCTAAGTAGACTTTATAATAAATACATTTAAGAGAGGTAAGATATATAAGTCTTATCTAACTATCGAAATCTAATATTATAATTAATAGATAATATATCTTATAACCACTAAGATAATATAATTATATGTAACATTTATATATAGATATTTAGAATTAATAGTTATAGTACAAAATTTGATAGAAGTATTTTCAAATTAAATATATATCTTTAAGAAACCTCATAGCTAATAGTCTTATACAATTTCTTGAGAGTTACCAATTAAATATTTTTATTACTTAGATTAGTATAATAGACTAGTCAAACTTTCTAAAACTATAATAAGAAGAAGAATTTTCAAAAACGTCTCGGATATTTAAATATCTTAATAGAGTTTATAACTATTAATTAGAATCTATAGACTCTAAATTATAGTAATAATAAAACTATCCAAAAGCTTATGAATACTAGTTATATCAAAACACCTGAAATACGTTTTAGCTAATAAGAAATATCTAAATAATTTATAGATAATATTATTCTTTTTATTATAAAAGTGAAACGTTAATAGATAGAAACAAACTATAGAAAACATTCCCTATAAAATATATAGTTACTTTTACTCTATACCTAGAATAGTATCTAAGCTCTTTACTTTATATATAGATTTAACTATATATTTTACCTAATAATAGTATTTATACTAATACTAGCTTATAACTAGTTAAAATAGTAATGAAATTACTTATTATTATAGATATTTATATCCCTAATACTAATAACTAATTTTATGGTAATACAAAACTTTATAATAATACTTAGGAAAAGCNCTTATAACTAGTTAAAATAGTAATGAAATTACCTATTATCGTAGATAATTATACCCCTAGTTCTAATATTTAACCCTATAGTTATAGAAAGCCTCGTAGTAATAGTTTATATAAAGAGAGCTTTATTAAGACTAAAGTTTAATATATATAGCTAAAAGTAACTACTAAGGTTATAAAGTTAAGAACTTTTATAAACTTCTTAAAGATAGAATGAAATAGAATACTAAGAGCTAAGTATTCCGTAATTTATTACTCTTCTATATCTAAACTGTTTTTAGTAAGATTTACTAGCTAGAGTAGTAATATACTATATTTTTACAATAGAATTAAAATCTCCTCAAAATCTATATAACTACTTGTAAAAAAAGAAGTATAGAATAGGTATAGAGATATCTAGTTATAATTATTATAATTAAAACTATTACTTTATTAAAATAAGTTTTAATAAAATTATTATAAGTATTATAATTAATAAGTAACTTATAAACATTTAAAAGAAGATTATCTAGTTAACTTATAACTTACTATACTAAACTAATAATATTAAGGACTAGGTATTAATTAGGTAATACCCTAATATTAATATACTACTATAATACTAGTTATTAGTTATCTTAGAGTATTATAATAATATAACTATAAAGATTTTAAAAGCTATCTAACTATACCAGGAATATCTATATCTATATAAATATTATTTATATATTAATTATTAGCTATAATTAATATATTAAGATTATTTACTAATGAGAATAAGCCGAATCCTATTATGCTTATATAGAAATTATAAGGTAGCTTATATTAGTAGTAGAGAACTTTTATATTAGTAGTATAAAATCTCGTCTTAGGGGTAAGTAGGGTTTAGTTTAGGGGATATTAAAGTCGTAGATATTAAAGTTATAATAAATTTCAAATAGAATACCTATAATTAGTAGTAATTAAATATCTTAAGATATTTGAATTATATATAGCTATAAAAGTGTAAAGGTATAAAAGCGTAAAGGCGTAAAGGTATGAGGTTATTGTAGAAGGAGTTATTAGTTATTTATTATCGAAAATGTTAACGCGGGGCAGGTATACTAGTAATAGCTACAAGGGGTTCGGCCCCGGATTAACTAGAAGCTAGCTATAGTAGTTAGTAGGGGGGGTAGGAGGGCTGAAATTATATTTCAGGGGGTAATATATCTACTAATAGTCGTAGTAGAGAGCGAGCTATCGGCCCCTCCCCCTATAAAATATAAATAGAAGACTTGATTATTATTATTAAAAGGACTAGCTTATAAATGAAACTATTAAAATTAAAAATATATATTAGAAATAATATATTTAAGAAATAGAATTTATATTAATTCAATCTCAGATACTAGTACTATTTCTTTAGGTTTTATCCTATTAAAATTACTTGAAATAAAGCTTTATGTAATATATATAGCTATATTTAATTATGTAGAATATGTATCCAATCTTGCCTTCTAATTATGTATAATATAAGATAGTTGATTAGTCTTCTATTACTTTCTTTTATATCTATAGCTAGTATTGTTAAGATGTATTAGTAATATTATTAATACTTTACTAGTATAAGTTAATATTATGAGTATTACTATTGTAAGTTTAATGTTCCAAAATTATTATTGATTATTATAAAGTTTATATTAATAAGTTTATATATTTAGTTAGTACTCTATTACTTTTTTGTTTTTATATATTTTTAAGTTAAGTTTAGGCCTAAACTAGTAGTTATACTACTAAGCTTTTTTAATCATATTTATTTATAGAAATCTATATAGATTATATTATATAACTTATTTTTTTATTATAGAGATTTATTATAGGAGGGGCTGATAGCTTGCTTTTTATTGTAACTATTAGTAGATATATTGCCCCCTGAAGTATAACTTTAGCTTTCTTACCCCCCCTTCTAACTATTATAGCTAGCTCCTAGTTAATCTAAGGCTAAACCTTTCGTGGCTATAGTAGCTAGTATACCTGCCCTGTGTTAACTTTTTCGTAGATAATAAATAACTAATAATTCCTTCTATAATAACCTTATATTTTTATACCTTCACGCCTTTATAGCTATATATAATTTGAATATTTCGAGATATTTGATTATTGCTAATTATAGGTATTCTGTTTAAATTATTACCTTGATAGTTATAACTTTAATATCTCCTAGACTAAGTTTTACTTACCCCTAAGAAAAGACTTTATATTACTAATATAAAAGTTCTCTACTACTAATATAAGTCAACTTATGATTTCTATATAAGTATAATAGGACTCGGCTTATTTTTATTAGTAAATAATTTAAATATATTAATTAAGTATAGCTGATTCATAAGTAATATTTATATAGATATAAATACTTCTAATATAGCTAGATAGTTTTTAAAACTTCTATAATTATATTACTATAATACTCTAAAGTATCTAGTAACTAGTATTATAGTAGTATATTAATATTAAAGTATTACTTGCGTTTAAAACTCCTATAATTATAGTATTATAATATTCTAAAGTATCTAGTAACTAGTATTATAGTAAAGTATTAATATTAAGGTATTATTTAATTAATACCTAATCCCTAATATTATTAGTTTAATATAGTAAGTTATAGGTTAGCTAGATAGTTTTCCTTTGAATATTTATAGGCTATTTATTAATTATAATATTTATGATAATTCTATTAAGATTTATTTTAATAAAATAATAGCTTTAGTTATAATAGTTATAGCTAGATATCTCTATACCTATTCTATACTTCTTTTTTTACAAGTAGTTATATAGATTTTGAGGAGATTTTAATTCTATTATAAAAATATAGTATACTACTACTCTAGCTACTAGACTTTACTAAAGATAGGATATAGAAGAGTAATAGATTATAGAACACCTAATTCTTATTAGTATTTTATTTTATTCTATTTTCAAGAGGTTTATAAAAGTTCTTAACCTTATAACTTTAGTAGTTACTTTTAGCTATATATATTAAGCTTTAGTTTAGGTAAAGTTTTCCCTAATTATTACTATAAGGTCTTCTACTACTATAGGGTTAATTATTAGAACTAGGAGTATAATTATCTACGATAATAAGTAATTCTATTACTATTTTAACTAGATATAGGCTAGTATTAGTATAAATAGTATTATTAGGTAAAATTTATAGTTAAATCTATATATAGGGTAAAGAGCTTAGATGCTATTCTAGCTATAGAGTAAGAGTAACTAAATAAATAGAGACTTATTATTAGATATTATATAAAACTTTCTATTAAATAGAAAACTAAGTATATAAACCTCTATATATAATTAAATAAAGCTGTATATACTATATAAAGCTTTATTTTAAGTTATTCAAGTAGAATGAGGCTTATAGAGATAGTACTAGTATCTGAAGCTTAATTAGTATAAACTCTACTTCTTAAACCTATTATTCCTAATAACACTTAATAGCTAATTATTAGGAATAACGCGTTCGAGCGATAGAGTTTTCGCTAGAATAAACCTTAGCTACAGTACTATCTCTATAAGTTTCGCTTTATTTAAACTACTTAGAATAGAGCTTTATATAGTATATGTAGCTATATTTAGTTATATAGAATATATACTATATTTTACTTCCTAATTATATATAATAATTAAGAGTCTTATAATACTAAAGAGCTACTAGGCTAAAAGTATATATTATACTAAATCTATATATCTTAACTATTAGGATATTCTCTAAAAATACCCTTTTTTAATTCTTTAAAACGCTAATTAGTAACTTACTTAATATAATACCTTTTAAGTAAAAGCTAAAACCTATAATCTATAGGATTACTTTAATCCTAAAATAACTATGTATTAAAACTTCTTTTTAAAGCTTCTTTAAAAGCTACTCTTAAGTAACTTTCTAAAAACCAAATAGTATAAATAAACCTATAAAATACCTAAGTTCAATATTCTTAAAGACTTTACACCTAGAAAAATTAATTATAAAGAAGATTAATAATCCTCAATAGATACTACTAAAAACCTTTATATAAACATATTATAAATTATATATAAAAAAACGTAAAAGCTTATATAACTTTCCATAATCTCTATACTTTAAAAACTTAAAACAACTAGTATAAATAGTTAAATTAAATTTATTTAATAAGTTAGATCTTTAAATATATAAGTAAAATACTATAATACTAGTACTATTATATAGAAGAGGATATAGTAGTATAAATTATAAATCTCTATAATTACTTTAATATTATAGATAATCTATACTTCTAAAATACTACTATAGTATACTATAAAATATTCTAGTTTTTAAGATTTAAGTATTTTACTATAAAAGTAATAATTAAAATATAATTTTAGAAGTAGTAAAATATTATATATAAAGCTTAAGTAGTTAATTATATTCTATCTNTATTTATTACTAGAATACTTTAATTTTATAATTTTATAATTTCACTAATTTACTTACTAAATAAATCTTATATATAAAACTATATATTTATAATCTATAGTTATTTAGATTTAATATTCCTAAATAAAGTTATCTCAGCTATTATAGAAACTATATAATATTTCCCCGAAGTTTTCTAGTATGGTAAAATAAACTATAGTATTTTTAATATCTTAATAGAAACCCCGACTACTATTTTGAATACTTAAAATAGTAAGAAATAGTTCTAAGGTTTAGATAAACTTCTATTTTTTTAAAATATAGCTTAAGCTATTTATTAATATACTATTATTATATATACCCCTAGTTAACTTATAAAAACTAAGTATTAAATACTTAAACTAAAAAAAGAATTAAGTAGTTATTTATTTTAGATTTAAACTTCTCGAAGAAAGTTTAAAGTTTTAGATAATAATAACTATATAGCTAGCTTTATAGCTAAATTAACTATAATACTATATAGTAAATATCCTATAAAGAGGGGTTTTAGTAATACTTTCTCTAAACCTCTTTGATCCTTAATTCAACTACTATAGTATATATCTTCTAAAATATAGAGTTTTTTATAATTTTTCGAGGAGCTCTTATAAGAAACTATATTGAGTATAATATAAAGTTTATACTAATCGAAAACTATAAAAATACTAAGGTTTCTATTTAGATTATAAAAAGTAAAAAAGTTAAATTATATTTCTATAATATTACTTTCTATACTATTCTAGCTATAAATCTTATCTCTTTTTAATAGTTATTAAAATAAAACTATTAGTAAGATACTAGGCTAGATTATTTATCTCGACTATAGAAGAATAATTACTCTACAATTGTGGCTATTAATATTTAATATAACTAATAAGTCCTCGAATATTATATATTTCATAAGAGATTAATTATTTTAGCTATATAATTAGTATAGTATAAGCCTTTTCCTAGATATTACTAGTACTAGTAGTATACTATAGATATTATTCAAAAACCCCTAAAAAAAATAATAAATAACTCTAGTACTAGTATCTAGGGTATTTTGGTACAGAACTTCTAAACTACCTTATCTCTACTGTATAAAATATTAGGATTACTAATAGCTACTTAAAATAGAATAGTTATTAGCCTATTTAGAAGGTATATAAAATATATAGTATTAGTAAAATTAAGTAAAAGATTTACTATATAGAATATAAGAGTATTTTATATATTATTTCTAAGGAATATATTATTTTTAACTTCTACTCCTATTATTAAGACTATAATACTTATACTTCTACTTTAATATTCATAAACCAAGCTATTAATTACTCTTAAGATTTCTATTTTATTAATTATACTAGAGTTATAATAATAAGAATATTTAAGAATTTTATCATACTTCTTAAGTATTAGTATAATATTAATATTAGAATCTTTAAGTATAATAAAAAAGTCTTTAAGTATAAGAAATTAAAATTAAACCTTACTTCTCAAAGTATTTATCTTAAGCTACTACTCTATATTTATATAGGGCTAAAATAGAAATACTAAATATATTAGAGTAGTTATTATAATTTATATAAGAACTATAAAATAAAAAAGTAAACTACTTTATAATTTCTAGCTTAAAGCCCTATAAGTTATAGTATTTCTCTTATAACTAAATACTAGTATCCCTTTTAAACTAGTAAATACTATATTAAAAACTTCATAAAGCTATTTAAAAAGATAATACTATAAAATTAGACTTAGTTTATTTTTATATTCATAGTTATAAATTTTTATTCTACCTATAGATATAAAGTTAAAATATAATTTGCTAGCTTACTTTAAGGGGTATATTTTTATTAGCTTTTTAGTTACATATATTTCAATTAACTAATATTTAGTATAGAACCTATTCTGAAACGAGATTATAATAACCTATAATATCTCTTTTAATAACATATTCTTGTTTAATAGAGATTTAGCCTTTCTATAAAATAACTTGAAATAGTTTAATTCTAACAAAGTTATTTAATAATTATAAGAATAAATAATTATAGTAAAGCTACTTAAAATTAACTTAGTTATTTATTTAAGCATAAATAAAACGCTTAAAAAAGGATTTAATATAATAAGAAATAGCTATATTAGTTCGAGGTCTTATATTTATATAATAGCTACCCTTAAGTTTTATAAAGTATTTAAAACTATAAAATTCATATTAATAACCCCTCTAGAGTTACCTATTACGTTTTTCTATAATTAAATTTATATAGATAAAACTATAAAGAGGTAAAGAGTTTAGGTATTCTTAGAGAAAGTTAAGTATAAGGGATATATAAAGTATTATACTAGAGTAATTAGGAGATTTGTATTTAAAGCTATTTTTAGCTAATACTTTTTAGTTATTTTAATATATTCTAAGATATTCTTATTTATAGCTATAAGATTATATAAATAATTAACTAGAAATATCATAGACCTAAGCTTTAGGGCTTATATAGGATATTACTATTAAGGCTCTATATAACTATTATTTCTATAGTCTAGTAAAGAGTTTTTACCTTAGGTATAAACTCTTCAAGTTTATTATAATACTATTAAGGTATTACTAAAGTATTTCTTATAACTAGTTTCTAATATTAATAAACTTCTTACTTAGGTTTAACTTAGTAGTAAATAGTAAATATTAAAGGAAATAGAAAATAGCGAAAAGATAATAGTAAATACTACTAATCCAGAGCCCTCTATAAAACTTCTAATAGACTAATAATAGACTAACCTAGTAAATAATAAAAACTAATCCCTTTAAAATACTTTTATAAAACTCTAAATAGATTATAACTTAGCTTTATAAGTATTATAAATACTTAATCTGAAATAGAAACTACTCCTTATTAGTACCCCCTTTAATAGTAATACCCTCTATTTTCCTATATAGTAGATAACTATATAGTATAAGTTAGAAGTTAATTAAGTTTTTATCGGGGGACCTGAAAACTTCTAGTAATATTNGGGGACCTGAAAACTTCTAGTAATATTTATAGACTAGTTTATTACCTAAAGTCTAGATATAAGTTAGTAACTTTTATACTATATAAAAGTTATAATATCATTAGGATATTAATATATTCCTCTAGTACTTTATGAAATACTATAAGAACCCCTATTATAATACTTAAACTTTCGAGAAAATTTATTATTTCTACTAGAAACTTAAATAGATATTTACTAAGTTCTTTATTAAATTCGAATTAGTTATAAGATAAGTAAAAAGGTATAACTAAGTAGGGGATAT
>RYZW01000806.1:0-23745 GCA_004367215.1 Colletotrichum trifolii | reverse complement strand
TATAGTATAGTAAATATATTATAAGGAAAAGCTTTAGTAATACCCCCTCTAAGATTCTTTTATCTTTAATTTAGGTATTTTAGTTTATATTTTCTAAAATATAGAATACTTTATAATATTTCAAGGAGTTCTAGTAAGAGACTATATTTAGTATAGTATAAAGTTTATACTAATTAAAAGCTATAGAGATACTAAGATATTCATTTAGACTATAAGAAGTAAAAAGGTTAAGTTATATTTCTATAATATTGTTTTCTATATTATTCTAGTAATAAACCTTATTTCCTTTTAGTAGTTACAAAAATAAGAGTACTAGTAAAATACTAAACTAAACTACTTATCTTAACTATAGAGGAATAATTACTTTAAAATCGTAGTTATTAATATTTAATATAACTAGTAAATTCTTGAATATTGTATACTTTATAAGAGATTAACTATTTCAGCCGTATAAGCAATATAGTATAAGTCTTCTCTTAGATACTACTAATACTAGTATTATATTATAAATACTATTTAAAAACCCCTAAAAAGTAACAAATAGTTCTAGTACTAATACCTAGGGTATCCTAGTAGAAAGCCTCTAAATTACCTTATCTCTATTATGCGAAGTATTTATATTACTAATAGTTATTTGAAATATGATAAATACTAGTTTACTTAGGAGATATACGAAATATATAGTATTAGTAAAGCTAAATGAAAGATCTACTATGTAGAATATAAGAATACTTTATATACTACTCCTAGGGAATATATTACCTTTAACCTTTACTCCTATTACTAGGGTTATAGTAGTTATACCTCTACTTCAATATTTATAGACTAAACTATTAATTACTCTTAAGACTTCTATCTTATTAATTATATTAAAACTATAATTATAAGAGTATTTAAGAGTTTTATAGTATTCCTTAAATACTAGTATAGTATTAATATTAAAGTTTTCGAATATAATAATAAAGTTCCTAGGTATAAGAAGTTAAAGTTAAACTTTACTTCTTAACATATATACCTCAAGCTATTTACTCTATATACCTAAAGCTAAAATAGGAATACTAAATATATTAGAGTTATTATTAAAACTTATATAGGAACTATAAAGTATAATAGCAAACTACTTTATAATCTCTAGCCTAAAACCCTATAAATAATAATATTTCTTTATAACTAAATACTATTATACCTCTTAGGCTAGTAAATACTATATAAGAAACTTTATAAAACTACTCAAAAAGATAATATTACGAAACTAGACTTAACTTACTTTTATACTTATAATTATAAATATTTTATTTTAACTATAGATATAAAGTTGAAATATAACTAGCTAGTATATTTTGAGGAGTATACTTTTATTAGTTTTTTAGTTAGCTATATTTCTACTAACTAGTGTTAGGTATAGAACTTATTCTAAAATAAAGTTATTATAACCTATAATATCTCTTTTAATAAAATACTCTTCTTTAATAGAAATTTAACCTTTCTTCAAGATAACTTTAAATAGTTTAATTCTAATAAAGTTACTTACTAGTAATAAAAATAAATAACTATAATAGAGCTACTTAAAGTTAACTTAGTTATTTATTTAAGTTTAAGTAAAAAGTTTAATAAAATAGTTAATATAATAGGAAATAGCTATAATAGTTCGAGGTCTTATATCTATATAATAGTTACCCCTAAGTTTTATAAAGTATTTAAAACTATGAAATTTATATTAATAACTTTTCTAGAATTACTTACTATATTCTTCTATAATCTTATTTATATAGATAAAACTCTAAAAAAATAAGGAGTTTAGATATTACTAGAAAAGGTTAAGTATAAGAGATAGATAAAATATTATATTATAGTAGAGAAGTCTTTATTTAAAACTACTTTTTTAGCTAGTACTTTTTAGTTATTTCGAGATACTCTAAAATATTCCTATTTATAACTATAGAGTTATATAAATAGTTAATTAGAAGAGGTCCTAGAAGTTTAATTTTCTCAAAAGCTCTAAGATATAAATATTAGGACTTTTAATAATAAACTTTAATTATAAGGTAAATTAGATATTAGAGAATATTTAAAATATAGGGGAATATAAGTTTTTATTCTAGGAATCTTATAATAGAAACTATTACTATTATTTATATTTTACTTAGTAGTACTTATTTATCTATATATTAAAGTAATAGTAGTAGCTAAAAGAGTTTATTTTAAAAGTTATATTAAATCTTATTTTTAGAGTAAGGTTAGTAGGGTTCTTATAAGAGGTTTAAAGGTTTTAAGGTATTACTAGGTTTATATTTATAAGCTTGATAAGTATAAGTACCTCTCAAAAATCAAGGCTTATTTTATTATTTGCAGAGATTAATAGCTATGAGATAACTATAAAACCTATATAATAACTCTAGTAAGTATATTATTTTAAACCTTTATAGTAATTACTAACTACTTTAATCTTAAACTACTCTAATATAATATAGTTAATATGTTTATATATATAATACTTAATAAAGTTATTTATATAGAGATACTACTAGGTTATTAAGTAAAAGGTAAGATCTACTACTTAAATAAAATATTATATAGTTTTTAGAGATCCCCCCTCTTCTAGTAATACTACTTAGAAGTAGGCTTTAAGTATCTTAGTTTTAAACCTATTATAGGAGAGCTTTATTACTAGCTTAAAAGGCGTATTATTTTCTTCTTCTATATCGATAATTATATACTCTCTTTCCCTTTAAAAGATATATCTGAAATACTTATATTATTAGTAGACTTTTAAAAGAAATATTACTTTAAAAGAAGTAAAGATTTATAGTAGTTCTTTAGTATTAAAGTTATTTAAAATTAAGTAGTATAATAGCTATAGCTTTTATAAGTAGTATATATTAAAAAGCTTCTGAAGTATTTTATAAAATATATATAATATATTAAGTAATTCGAAACCCCTCTAAAACCTAATAAACTCTCCCTATAGTATAATTAAGCTTCTTATATAGAAATTAAATATTACCAATAAGATATTAGCTTTATTAATTATACTACTATTATAACAAGACTAGATATTACCTATATAGTAAACTGATTATTACGCTTTAACTAGAACTTTTTAGATAACTACTATATTAAAGCTAACTAAACAATATAATACTTTAACGAGACAAAGAACCTCTACCTTAAGTTTAGGTATAAGGTTAGTAATTTATTTAATAGCTTTATTATTACTATAGATACTAGCTTTATAGATAATAGTAATAATTAAAAGAGCTCTTAAATATATACTATATATCTTTTTAGAGGTCTAATAATATAACGAGCTAATAAATAAGATATTATTATTATTTTAATAACTAAAGTAGAGCTTTTGGTGTTATTTCAAGTTACTTAAGAAGCTATTTTCGCTAGCTACCTTATTACTATACTTCGAGTAAACCTCTTAATAAATATATTTAGTAAGGGTAAAGTATGCGAGCTTTACCTAACTATCCAAATCTAGTATAATAACTAGTAAATAATATATTTTATAATAGTTAAAATAGTTTAACTATATATAAAGTTAAAGTATATAGATATCTATAACTACTAGTTATATTAAGAAGCCTAGTAAGGGTATTTTAAGATTAAATATATGTTTTCGGAAAACCTTATAACTTATAGCTTTATAAAGTTTCTCTAAAATTACTAGTTTAGTATTTTTTTACTTAAATTAATATAATAGACTAGTTAAGATACCTAGAGTTATAGTAAGAAGAGGAACTTCGAGATATTAGGGGTACTAGAAACCTTATATTTAAAACGCCTCCTAATAAATAAGAGGTACTTGAATAACCTGAAAATAGTACTACTCTTCTTATTATAAAAGTAGAAGTTTAATAAGAGTAATAAGGTTATTTAGAGTATTTTTTATAAGATATAAATAGAGCATTAATAGTATTATTTGAAAAGCTAGCTTATAAGTAAAGCTTTCAAGGCTAGAGAGGTATATTAGGAATAATATATTTAAATAGTAGAGTTTTTACTAGAAGAACTCTTAGCTATAGTGCTATCTCTATAGGCCTTATTTTACTTTAACCAGACGAAATGGGACTACGCGTATTACGCTTAGCTATATTTAGTTATATATAATATATACTAGATTTTACCCCTTAATTATATGTAATACTATTAGATATAGAAGTAATAAGAATAGATATAAAATTAGTATAAATTTTATACTTTTTAGTAAAAAGCTTTTCTTTTTCCTTATCTTTATTATCTAACTTATCTTCCTTAATATTATTAGAAGAATAATACTAGGGGCTCGCTAAATAAATCTTAGAAAATAGAATATAATTAATAAGTATAAATAGGTTAGTATTACTAGTAATAAGGTAAAGAGCCTATAAAAGGGTTTCTATAACCTTAGACTCTTTATTTTTATCATTATTATTATTATCACCCTTACTACTATCTTTAGAAGAATATAGCGAATATAAAGTATAAGCTTAATAAGGTATAATAATATTAAAACTATAAAGAATAAGGTAACTACTAGTAATAGTAATAAAATAAGAAAATATATTATATTTCAAATATTTAGTGATATAATAGTAAAAGTTATTATTAAAATGAGGAAATATTATAATAGGATAAATCTTAATACTTTTAGGGATAAAGGTATAATAAAAGTTATTGAGAAAATAAAGTAATGCTTCTTCTAGCGTATAGGTAAAACTATTATTCTAAAGATAAGTAAGCTATATAATAAATAAATAGTAAAATATATTAACTTTATCTTCTAAAGTATTAATCTATTCGATTAATAAATAATAATAGTATAGTAAGTTTTCGGTAACTTATAATAATAATATATATAAGATATAGGTATTTAAAGATAGAAGATATTTCTTATAAGAAAAATTAGTCTATAATTAGCTCTTTCTTTAAAACCCCTTTTAAGGGATTATAAATAATCGTACTTACTTTATACTATTTTAATAATAACTTAGTAAAAATAAAGAGAAGTTTATTTTTGTATTTAGCGTTTACCTTTCTATACTTAAGTATATAGTAATAAATCATAACCTAGTTCTAAGTTACCTAGGTGGTACTATATAACTTATATAGAACCTAAAGTATTAAATATTAATAATTAATAGTAAATATACAGTAGAAAGATAACTTATTCTATAATATTTCTATTTATTTTTCTCGTAAAGAATATATTTTATTAAGTAATTACTAATAATATAGAATAGCCTTTTAGTATTAAAGTAAAACAAAGAAAAATAGCTAAAATAAAGTAAATAGTTACTAAGGCGAAGCTAAAGAAAGCTTTCATCTGTAATGTTATCTCTATTATAAATAAAAGTATAAAGTATAGTAGTAATAGAAGTAATATATAATATTCCCGCTTGACGTAGTGGTTTAACGTCTGGCTAGCTCTTACTGTCACGGTAGGAGTAGTAGGTTCGAATCCTGCGGCAAGCAAGCGCGACCAGTAGGCATATACGTGCTTTCCGATTATATAAACTATATATAGTAACCGCTACTAGCTGACAGCTCTTACTACTTACTATTAATAACTAGTAACTATTAATAACTAGTAATAGGTATTACTAGCTAGCTAGTATTAGTATTATATAACTACGATCCTTAAAGAGTAACTTTACTATTAACAGCTAGTAACTATTAATAGCTAGTAATAAGTATTGCTAGCTAGTTAGTATTAGTATTATATAACTATAATCCTTAAAGAGTAACTACAACAGATAGGCTTATACTTTCCCTATTTATCATATATTATATTAACTAACCGTATTTGCTACCTGAGGTTTTCTCCGTTTAAACGGTTCCTCAGAACTAGTAGTATCTACAGGGTTTAATATACCAGGTATAGCTTCTTTTATAGAGACCCCGAGAGGTATATAACTTTAAATAGATCAGAAACCTTTAATACAACTAGTAATATATAATATTTTTATAGAATATATAGTATAATAATGATAAAGAAAAAAAGAAAAATAAAGAAAGAAAAAACGTAAAGTAGTAATAGTAAGCTAAATAAATATAAGAAAGTATCTATAAATAAGGTATTATAAAACGAAAAAATACAAAGATAATAAAGTATATATAGAGGAGAATAGATAGTACTTGTTAAGTATATAATGAAATCTTATAAGGGACTATAGCGAATTTCAAAATTTATTCCTAATAAATAAATACTGCGAGATTAAAAGTATCGATATATTACTAAAATAATAATAAATATATTCACGAATAATAGAAAAAGCAGATAAAAACCTAGTAATACTATTAATAAAAATAAGTTTTATTATTTAGACTATAAAAAATTAATAGAATAGATAATAGTATTATAGTAAAATAATTACTAGTATTAAAAGAGGTATTATATATAATAAATAATTCGTAATAAAATATAAGTTTTATAAGGGATATTAGGAATATATAATCGTAGACTACGTATAATAAATAGTTAGTGATATAGTATAGGCTCTATAATAGATATCAGGAATATATAACTATAACTTTAAAGACTAAAGCTCTTAGAGGGGGGGATAGTTATAAAAATATAATAAATAGACTATATAGTATACCTAGTAACTAGCTAGCTAAGTACTAGAAGAGTTTTCTTAGTAAAGGATTATAACTTAGATCTTTTAAGTAATAGTCTATATAGTAATATAAACCCTATTTATATATCTAAACCTTTCCTAGTTAAGGCTTTTAGCTATACTCTTACAATTTAATAGAAGTTTACTATTTATAAGTAAGTTTAGGCTTTAGTTATTTACCTACTAGCTATTAAGAGGAAACTAAGTATAGTATATTATCTATATATTAATAGTTAAATAGAATAGTAAAACTAAAATATAAAATACTTCCTAAAAAAGTAATTAACTTAAACTAAGATAATTAAATAAAATAGTTACCTATAACTAAATTCACTTATAATACTTTAGTCTATAGTATTACTAGGATTATACTAGTAGATATTTTAATAGGTTACTTACTAAAGAGACCTTATAATAGCTCTCCTAAAAACATAAAACCTAGAGCTATTCTTATAATAGAAGAGAAAGTAAAATACTTCTAGTTATATTAATAGTAACTAAAAACCTTACGAGAAGAAACAAATAAAAGTTACGTAAAATAGTATAATAAAAGAAGAAAGTAATTAGACCTCAAAGTTAGCAATTATATATTACTATCTATAAAAAACATTTAGTAAAAACAACTAACTAAAGAACTATCTAATAAATACTTAAAACTATTTAGGGTAGTATAAGTAATAAATAGGGATTAAGTATTCAAACTTGATTGAAATAAGAAATATAGGATTTATAATATCTTTTCCCTATTATAATTAGAGAAATCTATAAGTAATCTACTAGAACCCTAAGTAATCCTTATCGAAAACCTAGGAAATAATATTTATAAAGTTAATTATATAGTGAATTATAAAAGAATAAAAATAAACTATTGGTATTGACTTAAATAGAAAAAGTATAGAATAGAAGAAAGTTTATAGGAATTTTAGTAAAATATATTATTAGAATTAAAAATAAAATATAAAAAAGGTTTCTTAGGTATTACTAATAAATTATAAAAAGAATAATAGATATAGGATATTGGTAATAAAAGCCGGGAAACTTATATTAACCTAAAGGTTAAATAAAAAACATAAAAAGAAATAGTAACTTATCCCTAGAAAAACTATAAGGTATCAGGGAAAGAGAAGGGGAAAACTAGGAGAATATCGGATCATTTATTATTATTGTTATTACTATTATCGCCTTTATCATTATCTTTATTATTATTATCACCCGCCTTATTAGCCTTAGGGGTTAGGGAATAGGAATTAAGAATATCTATATATTATAAAAATATTATTAGTGAAAAAAGGTTACTAGAGAAATACTAGAAAAACAAAGGGGTACTTATAACGTAGGAATAAGTTAATAACTACTCCAAAAAAATAGTAGAGAGACTTATAAAAACAATGATCTATATTTAGATAGTATAGGTTTATACTTCTTATATTTACTAGAAGGTAATAGTAGTCCTTAGACTTTATTCTAGGAACTAGTTATACTACGAAATAGTAGTAACTATAGCTTTAGTAGCTACGAATTAGTATTTATAGGCTATCTACTTAGCTTTCTTATTTTTAGCTTTATACTTAGTATTAGACTTATTAATATAAGAGGCTTTAGCCTAGAAAGCTTTCTTAGCTATAGTCTAGGCTTTCTTGAAATCTTCTTATACTAGTAGTTAGTAGGGGAGTACTAGGGAATAAAGGTAGTAAATATACTTTATAGTTATAAGTAGTAGTAATAGGGTTAGGTTTAGCTAAAAACTCCTTAAAAAGATAATAGAAAGTAAGAGTTATAGAAGTAGTAATATAAGTAACCTAGAAACATATTAGAAAATACTCTCTAGTTATAAAAGTAACTTATAGTAAAGGGGATAGGGGTATACTAGAATATACTCTTTACTCTATATAATAATATAATAATAATACTTATTACTAGTATCTAAAATAATTAGTAGAAATAGGAAAAGAGAAAAGGTAGAATATACTAGTAGTTTTACTATAAATAAAGGGTAATAAAGTAGTACCTGAAGGCTTCTAGGTTACTATAAAGTAGGGGTAGTAGTAGTAGGGGATAGTATAGGTAAAACTATTATCGTTGTTATTATTATTATTGTTTACTAATAAGTAAGTAGTACGTGATGCTTTAGTAGCTTTTTTCTTCGTAGTAATATTTCCTTTTCTAGTAAGAATAGGAATAGGGGGATATATAAAGGGGAAAGTAGAGGTAGAGGAAGCTGGGGCAAAAGGGGTAGTAAAAGAAAATATTATATTATTATTATTATTATTTTTAACAACCTAGAAATAAAATCATCAATAAAAGAGAAAACGAAATTAACCTATATATAAGATTGAAAATCTAAATAATAGAAAAAGCCCTCCCTTAGTTAAATATAATTAAAAATTTCTTCAAAATAGAAGATAGTAAAATCGACAACTAAAAAATTACCTATAGATTACTAGGAGAGAATAATAGGAGTAATAAAGAGAATAATATTAATCTCTAAAGCTAAAAGAATTATAAAGTATATATAACCCTAGATTAGCTAGTAAAAATAGTATTTTGTAGAACAAGTAAAAATAGGATATTTATAGGTTACTAGTAGAAGAAACCTAGTATAGCTTCTACGAGAAAAGAGAAATTATAATTATGATAGATATAAAAGTCCTTATAGCTATGAGCGAGGAAAAAGCCTTTCTAGTATCTCTATAGCTGAGGAAAACTAGCTATTTTATATAGGAGTTTTAAATTAACTAGAATATAACTATAGTTAGAGTATATCTTAGGAAATTAATATTAGCTAAAACCTAATATTAAAAAACTAAGATATAAAGCTTAGAATAGATATATAGGTCTTAATTGAAAAAAGTACTAGGAGGGTAGTAGAGAACTATTAACTTATACTAGTATCTTAGTAATTAGGTCCTAAAAATAAGACTTCTTACAGGGGGGATTATATTAGGTTATAGTAGACAAAAAGGGTATTAGGGAAATACTAGAGCCCCTATGTATAAGTTTTAACTACTAGAATAATAGATATTCTAGTAGTATAAAGCTTAAATATAAGTATAGAGCTATAGCTAAATAAGGGGAAAAGTAAGTTCGAATAATCATATAGTATAGTATATACCTATTGAGAGATCCTATTACTCAATATAAACCTAGCCTGACATAGTACTCCTAATACTACTAAAGTTTTCCTCGTAGAACTATAAAGTCTCCTATAGATATTTAGCTACTAAGGCTATTACCCTAAATACTTAATTATTAAACTTCAAGTATTATAAGTATTACTATAACTTAACCTTAAAGTAATAGAAGAATCCGAAAGTTTAAAGCCTCGAAACCTCTAACTTAGAAGTACCTAGAACCCTATAAATAGCTAACTATTTAGTGTAAAACTTTAGTAAAAACTAGTTTTTATACAAAAGTATATAAAGTATACAATAGAAGCGTAATTCTTATAAAATTAGGTTAGTTAATAAATAGCGAATGAATACTATAAAGTTAGCTTATATAAGGTCTAGTAATAGAGTATAATAGTAGTTATACTACTAGGTCTATTTGGTTACTTTTGCTCTATACCTAGAACAGTATCTAAGCTCTTTACTCTATATATAGATTTAACTATAAATGTTACCCGATAACAGTATTCGTACTAATATTAGCTTATAACTAGTTAAAATAGTAATGAAATTACTTATTATTATAAATAATTATATTCCTAGTTCTAATATTTAACTTTATAGTAATAGAAGACTTCGTAGTAATAGTTTATATAGGGAGAGTTTTATTAAGACTAAAACTTAATATATATAACTAAAAATAACTACTAAAATTATAGGGTTAAGAACTTTTATAAACCTTTTAAAAATGAAATAAAATAGAATACCTATAAAAGCTAGGTATTCTATAATCTATTACTTTTCTATATTTTTTATAATAGAACTGAAATCTCCTCGAAATGTATATAGCTACTTATAAAAAAAGAAATATAGAATAGGTATAAAGATATCTAACTATAACTATTATAATTAAAACTATTACTTTATTAAAATAGGTTTTAATAAAATTATCTTAAATATTATAATTAATAGGTAACTTATAAATATTTAGAAAAAGATTATCTAGTTAACCTATAATTTACTATACTAAGCTAATAATATTAGGGATTAGGTATTAATTAGATAATATTTTAATATTAATATACTACTATAATATTAGCTATTAGATATTTTAGAGTATTATAGTAATATAATTATAGAGGTTTTAAAAGTTATCTAGCTATACTAGGAATATCTATATTTATATAAGTATTGTTTGTAACTTAATTATCAGCTATAATTAATATATTAAGATTATTTATTAATAAGAATAGGCTAAGTTTTATTTATAAAGATATACCTTATAGTTTATATAGAAAGCTAGGATAACTAGGAATAGATATAGATCACGTGATATAGTAATTTTAAGTTACTATAAAATAAAAGCCTTCTTATAGCTATTACTAGTTAGCTTACTAAGTTGAAATCTTATAACTTACAGAAACCTATTTTTTACTAAATACTCTTTTCCTTATTAAACTTTTAGCTAATAGTTCTATAATTCTTTAACTTCTACTTCCTAGGAAAGTAAAATTAGGATTTTTAGTAATAGCTCTATGATAAATAGTTATTAAATATATAGTAATAGTACTAGAAATAATAATACCTGAAATTATAGCTACTAAAAACTCTACTGAAACTAGTATTAAAGTTATAGTAATACTTATACTACTTAAACCCTAAATAGCAACTATATTATTTAAATATATAATACTTATATACTTCTTTGAATAATAATTTTCTTTTATAGAGATAATATTAGTTTAATTATCTAGTAGCGAATATTCAGTAACCTTTATACTATTAATTCGTAATAACTATAAGGATTACTTAAAACCCCCTAATTATTTTTATAGTTTCTTCTATAAGGATACTATTTTATATAAAATCGAGGATTAGTTAATAGTAATTTTAGATACTTATACATTATAGCTATAAGCTTTAGAAGCCTAAAAGATTTAATAAACTATAATAAAACTCTTTTATACTTTCTAGACCTAATATTCTAACTATTACTATATATTATTATTAGATTTTATATAAACTAATCTTATAGAATTTACTTACTATTTACTAACTAATTCTATATTATAAGAGTTATGCTTCTATAGTATACTTTATATATTTTAATATAAAAGCTAGTTTTTATTAAAATCTTATACTAAATAGTTAGCTATTTATAAAGCTTTAAGTACCCCTAAGCTAGAGGTTTCGAGGTTTTATACTTTTATATTCTTCTATTACTTTAAAGTTAGGCTATAGTAATACCTATAATACTAGAAGTTTAATAACTAGGTATTTAAAGTAGTAGCTTTAGTAATTAAGTATTTCTAGGAAACTCTTTAGGGGTTTTAAGATATATTTATTAGTAGTATTAGGAATACTATTAATATTAAGGGGTTAGTACTTGAATATTATAGGGAGATTAAAAGTTTCCTAGTAAGAAAGTTATACTTAGAAGAGTATAGGTACCTAGAAAGATATAAGTATCCTAAAAGCTATCTTTTATATAAAATATATAATAAATCAAGTTATACTATAGTTATTTATTATTATAATAAATTCTATATATTTTACTAAAAACTAAACTATTCTATGAAAGTTTACTATAAGTATTTTACTACTAAAAGTTTATTAAAAAGTCTCTAGAATTATATTAAACCTAGGACTATAAAGTATAGTAAAAGTATTTCAATAAATAAGTAACTTATTAGTATATTTATTATAAATATTTTACTAAAAGTTTACTAAAAGGTTTTTAGAATCATATAAAGCCTAGAACTATATAGTATAGTAAAAAATACCTCTATAAAAGTTTATTATAAGTATTTTATAGAATACTTTATTAAGAATCCCTAGAATTATATTAAACCTAAGATAGTAAAATAATTTACTAATATATTTACTATAAGTATTTTACTAAAAGTTTAAGAATTTTTTAAAGTTATATAAAACTTAGAACTATATAGTAATACGAAACCTAGAAGAATTTACTAGTAAATATACATTAATACTTTAGTAATTTCATTAGTTATAACAAGTTTTATATATCTAATTAATAATAAGAAGTTTTATAAAGAGTATTACTATATATAGAAAAGGGTTAGATATCCTCGGTTAAACTTTAAAGATATCTAGTTAATATATTAAAAAGGTTAGATATCCTAGGTTTAGTTTTAAAGATTCTAATTAATATATTAGAGACTTTATAGGTTAATATATTTATAGGAAATACTATTTGCTTAATATAGTAATAAGAGCTTTATATATTAATATATATATATAGGATAAATAACTTTTATATATTAATATATATATAAGATAACTTTATATATTAATATATATATAAGATAAATAACTCTTATATATAAATATATATATGGGATAAATCTTTTTATTATTAATTACTAAATAGTTAGTAAATATCTAGTAGAACTATTTTTAAAACTATTTTTTAAAAAGTAATTATATAGTATTTATAAGTTTTAGAGTTTAAAGTTTATAAAAGAGGGGAGAGTTATAAAGATATATTTTATAGTTTATATAGAAAACTAGGATAGTTAGGAATAGATATAGATTATATAATATAATAGTTTTAAATTACTATAAGATAAAAGCTTTTTTATAACTACTACTAGTTAACTTACTAAGTTAAAGTTTTATAATTTATAGAAACCTATTTTTTACTAAATACTCTTTCTTTTACTAGGTTTTTAATTAATATTTTTATACTACTATATTTATATAGAAGTTATAAATTAACTTATATTAGTAGTAGAGAACTTTTATATTAGTAATATAAAATCTCGTCTTAGGGGTAAATAAAACTTACTCTATAATAAGGATATTAAAATTATAGATATTAAGGTTATAATAAATATTTAAATAGAATACTAATAGTTAGCAGTAATTGAATATCTCGAGATATTTAAATTATATATTAATAGCTATAAAAGTATAAAGGTATAAAGGTATAAGGGTATAAGGTTATTATAGAAAGAGTTATTAGTTATTTATTATTAAAAAGGTTAATATGGGGCGGGTATGCTAGCTGCTATAGCTATAAGGGGTTTAGCCCCGGATTAACTAGGAGCTAGCTATAATAGTTAGCGGGGAAGGGGTAGGAAGGCTAAAGTTATACTTTAGGGGGTAATATATCTACTAATAGTTGTAGTAGAGAGCGAGCTATTAGGCCCTCCCTATTTATATAAGTATAATTTATAAATTAGCTATATTTAATATATTAAAATTGTTTACTAATAAGAATAAACTTAATCTTACTATATTTATATAGAAGTTATAAATTAGTTTGTATTAGTAGTAGAGAGCTTTTATGTTAATAGTATAAAATCTCGTTTTGGGGTAGGTCTAGGGGATATTAAGGTTATAGATATCGAGGTTATAATAAATATCTAAATAGAATATTTATAGTTAATAGTAATTAAATTTCTCGAGATATTTGAAATATAAATAGCTATAAGAGTATAAGGGTATAAGGGTATGAGGGTATAAGGTTATTGTGGAAAGAGTTATGAGTTATTTATTATCTATGAAAAGGTTAACGCGGGGTAAGTATAGTAGCTACTATAGCTATGAGGGGTTTATCTTTAGATTAATTAGGGGCTAGTTTTAGTAGTTAATAGGGGAGGGCAAAAGTGTTGAAGTTATGCTTTAGGGGGTAATATATCTACTAATAGTTATAGTAGAGAGCAAGCTATTAGCCTCTCCCCAAATTAAAATATTATTAATATATACTATGATAAAATTATCTAAGAACTTATATGATATCTTATTAATATATCACTAGAATATCGCTAAAGATTTAATAAGCCTAAATAAATAAATAATCTACTTGAAAAAAACTATGCTAACTATAAAATACTATCTTTTCCTTATTTTTATATTTAATCTATATTTTATAGAAAACTATAACAATATTAAGCTTTGTAAACTAGTAAATACTAGTAGCTTTCTAGAAAGTTTCTAATATAAGAAGTAAAAAGTACTTATCTTTTTTTATAATTATACTTAAAACCTAGTAGTCTATATAGAACCTAATACTTCTATTAGGTTCTTTAATAAAGAAAATAGGTCCTTTAGTAGTTAATCCGCTAGTTTTAATAAAACCTTTATCTAAGAGATCTTCTAGTATTTTCTTAAATACTAATGATTCCTACTATAACATACTATAGAGGGAGCTATAAGATAGAGGGGGATTATTCCTATCTTTATCTAGTATTAAAAGGATTATATAGTCTAATAACCTTTTACTAGTAGGTATTTAATAGGTTTTCTCTAAGTTAAATAGGTCTAGGAACCCTTTAAATATATCTACTAGGATATACTTTTTTAGATCAACTAGGACTTTAATAACTAAAGTTTCTTTAATGCTTTTGAAGTTAATAAATATTAATTAGTAAACTTCTAGTATTAACTTTTATATCCTAGTAATCCTCCAATATATAATTAAAAAGAAGTTTATGTTTAAACAGTATACTAATTGAATTTCCTGGATCTTAGGAGGTCCTTCCTAGTATTCTAGATATATAATAACTTTTCCCTTACTATATTTTATTTACTAGGTATTAGTATTATATATAATATAGTTATTTTCTATCTAAGATTATCTAAAGTATGATCTTAATAATAATCCTTTAATAATATAAATATAAATCTCTTATATATATTTTCCTACTTCTACGAATAATTTAGTAACTCCTAGAATATTACTAAATCATAGTTTACTTTTTAGATAACTTTTTGTTTTCTTCTTTATTATATTAATAAGTAGTAAGTATAACTTCTTTATAAGAAATATATTAATAATAGTATAAGTATTATAAGTAGTACTTACTAGAGTATTAATAGTATAGTTTCTATTTATTCTTATCTAGATAGTAGCTAACTACCTACTACTTTCTTACTTCTACCAGTTTCTCTCTTTTTAAGATTCTACTTTTATAGGTTCTAATACTTAATTTTATAATAAAGTTATTTATTTCCTATATCTTCTTCTTTATAAGGGGAAGAGCTAATATTATTTTCTAAGTTCTATAGCTTCTAAGGTTCTTGTAAGGGTATTAGCTAAAGGCCTAGTAAGGGAAGGAGTAATAGTAAAATAGGTCTCTATAAGTTATAAGACTTCAACTTAGTAGGCTAACTAGTAGTAACTATAAGAGGACTTTTATCCTATAGTAGCTTGAGGCTACTATATTATATAATCTATATCTATATAGTTAATCCTAGCTATCCTAGCTCTCTGTACAAGCTATGAGGCATATCCTTATAACTATCCCCCCCTCTATAAACCTTAGGCCCTAAGGCTTATAAATATTATATAGCTGCTTTTTTTATTTTTAAGAATAGTTTCGCTAGCTGTTTACTAACTATTTAGCAATTGATAATAAAAGGATTCTTCCCGTATATGTATTAACGTATAAGGGTTATTTATCCTATATGTATATTAATATATAAAGGTTATCTTATACATATATTAATATATAAAGGTCACTTATCCTCTATATATATTAACATATAAGGCTCCTTTTACTATATTGAGTAATAGTATTTCCTGTATAGTATATTAACCCTATAAGGTTTCCTACTTATCGGCGAGGCTTTAGTATATCAACTAGAAATCTTTAAGGTAAATCCTAAGGTATCTAACCCCTTTAGTATATTAACTAGAAATCTTTAAAGCTAAACCTAGGGTATCTAACCCTTTCCCGTATTAGTAATACTTTCTATAAAGCTTCCTATTACTAATTAGGTATATAAGGCTTCTCGTTACTAATTAGGTTACTGAGGTATCAGTATATATTTACTAGTAAGTCCTTCTAAGTCCTCTTATATAGCCCTAGGTTTTATATAGCTCTAGGGACCTCTCGAGCTTTTAGTAAAGTACTTATAGTAAACCTTTATAGGGTACTTTTACTATATTATATAGTTTTCCGGCCCCAGGTTTATCATAGCTCTAGGGACCTTTTAGCGAGCTCTTAGCAATAAGGCGCTTACGGTAAAATATACTAGTAGGCTACTTATTTGCCTTAGGCTTAATATAGCTTAAGGGACTTTTTAGTAAAGTATTCTATTTGGTTACTTTTGCTCTATACCTAGAATAGTATCTAAACTCTTTACCCTATATATAGATTTAACTATAAGTTTTACCCGATAANATAGCATTCATACCAATACTAGCTTATAACTAGTTAAAACAGTAATGAAATTACTTATTATTATAGATAATTATACCTCTAGTTCTAATATTTAACCTTATAGTAATAGAAGACTTCATAGTAATAGTCTATATAGGGAGAGCTTTATCAAGACTAGGGCTTAATATACGTAACTAAAAATAACTACTAAAGTCATAGGGTTAAGAACTTTTATAAACCTCTTGAAAATAGAATAAAATAAAGTACTTATAAGAGCTAGGTATTCCGTAATCTATTACTCTTCTATATCCAAACTATCCTTAGCAAAGTCTAGTAATTAGAATAGTAATATACTATACCTTTATAATAGAACTGAAATCTCCTTGAAATCTATATAGCTACTTATAAAAAAAGAAATATAGAATAGATATAGAGATATCTAGCTATAACTATTATAACTAAAACTATTACTTTATTAAAATAAACTTTAATAAAATTATCCTAAATACTATAATTAATAAGTAGTTTATAGATATTTAAAAGAAGATTATTTAACTAACCTATAACTTACTATATTAAATTAATAATATCGGGGACTAAATATTAATTAAATAATACTTTAATATTAATATATTACTATAATACTAATTACTAGATATTTTAGAGTATTATAGTAATATAATTATAGAGGTTTTAAAAACTATCTAGCTATACTAGGAATATCTATATCTATATAAATATTATTTATAAGTTAACTATTAGCTATAATTAATTAATATATCAAGATTATTTACTAATAAGAATAAGCTAAATCCTACTATACTTATATAGAGATTATAAATTAGCTTATATTAGTAATAGAGAATTTTTATATTAGTAGTATAAAGTCTCGTCTTAGGGATAAGTAAAGCTTAGTAGGGATATTAAAGTCGCGGATATTAAAGTTATAATAAATATTTGAATAGAGTACTTATAGTTAGTAGTAATTGAATATCTTAAGATGTTTGAATTATGTATAGCTATAAGGGTATAAAAGTGTGAGGGTATAAGGGTATAAGGTTGTTGTGGAAGGAGTTATTAGTTATTTGTTATCGAAAAGGTTAACGCGGGGCAGGTATGCTAGCTGCTATAGCTGCGAGGGGTTCGGCCCCGGATTAACTAGGGCCTAGCTATAGTAGTTAGCCGGGGGGAGGGGGGGGTAGGAGGGCTGAAATTATACTTCAGGGGGTAATATATCCACTAATAGTCGCAGTAGAGAGCGAGCTATCGGCCCCTCCCATATAACTAATATATATATATTCTTCTAATTTAAAATAAGCATAGTATTACCCGACCTACTAATATCTTATTACTATCTATTTAATATTAATAAAATCAATAGACCTATTTAGTTTACTACCCTCAAAAGGAGTAGTAGCTAGAATAGCTATAAGCTTATATAAGTTTACTTATACCCTTTATCTTATATTAGTTTACTAGTATAGTACTATTAGAGTTCCTATAGTTTTTTAGCCTCTATTATAAAATCTCTAGCTTTTAAAATAGGGATATTAAATTTCTTTATCTCCCTTTTCAAGCTAAAGCATAAATAGTAAAAATAAATAAAAGCTTCTCCTTTACTCTAATCAAATCTAAGTATACCTAGGTTTTAATATAATACTAACTATTTAATATAATACTATATAAGTAATTAGTATTCTCCTTATTATATTTCCTTAAACTTCTATTTATATAATTTTTCCTATATCTCTAAATTAATATACTATTAGTAAATAAATATAGTAAAATTAACCTAGGCTAGTTTATCCTCTAAACTAACCTTATAATTTCTCTATTCTATCTAGAACTAAAATACTAGCTTTATAAATACTTACTAGATCTATTAATTAACTATACTACCTCATTAGATCTAGTAGCTATCCTTAATAGTAATAATTTAATTATTAACCTATTTAACTATAAACTCTTCCCCTATTATTCTATAATTATACAAAAATAACTTCTCCTAATCCTTAAATAGTCTAAGTATTACTAAATACTTAGCTAACTATTAGATAAAAGCTAAAATCTACTCCTTATAAACCTCTTACTATTTTTATATTTATTCTTAGTATATTACTATCTAGGACTATATAGTTTCGAATACTTAACCTATAATACCTACTAGATCTAGCCTAAGTAGGAATAATAGCTATAATAATACTTAGGATTACTTATTAAATCTAGGTATTAGTTACTAAAAACTTAGTAATTACTTAACCCTTTAAAACATAATAGAAATTACTCTACTTCTTCCTCTTATATTAAAAAATAAATACTCCCTCCTATAAAATATATCCTATATAATATCCTCTAATAATTACCCCTTCTTAATATTTTTAATATGCTATTAATAAGGATTCATATTAATACTAAACTTTAAATTATCTTGAATAATATATAAAAAATATTTCTCTTTAAAATTATCTTCCCCTAGAATAACTATCCTATTATTATTATTACTTTACTTACTTAATCCCTAGTAATAATATAGCGTAATAGTAGCAGTCTTACTACACATATCTACCAAATTAAATACTAATTATTAAAACTTATTAAAGTTTATATCAGGTCTACGCCTATAGGGTAACTACTCTCTATAATATTAATTACTACCTAATATCTTTATTTATACTAGTTACTTAAAAAATCAAGTAGAAATAATAAAATTATAAGACTATAACTAAAAACCTTAACTAAGAAAAGTTCAGATATATAGGTAAGGTCTATATTACTATATAGACTATTACTTAAAAGATCTAAATTATAATCTTTCACTAAAAAAACTCTTCTAGT
Organism: Colletotrichum trifolii; assembly: GCA_004367215.1. Lineage (NCBI taxonomy): Eukaryota > Fungi > Ascomycota > Sordariomycetes > Glomerellales > Glomerellaceae > Colletotrichum > Colletotrichum trifolii. Next base: position 4,065 of record RYZW01000806.1, on the reverse strand, counting down.
ACCTAGCTAGCTAGTTACTAGGCATACTATATAGTCTATTTATTATATCCTTATACCCTAGGAGGTATATATAACTAGTTACTAGATTTATTTCTAGGGTATTAAATAAATAAATTAAATAAATAGATTAATATTATCCTATATCTCTTTACTACCCTAGAATTCTTCTTCTTCTTTATTTTTTTCTTCTTTTTTGTTCTTTATTATTAAAAATAGTAATAAGTAGTATTTATTTATAGGTAAAGTATTATGAGTATTAGGTTAGGATAGTAACTATATAGTAGTAATAAATAGGTAAATTAGCTTTAATAGGGTTAAGGATATAGCTATAATATTAGTAAAGTATAATATAAGTATTAGAGTATATTATAATACTTTACTATAAAGAAATTAGTATAATAAAAATAAGATAGGAGAAGAGGAGGGATTTACTACTATTTATATAATACTACTAAAACTAGTAATAATTTATTTAGGGGTAAAAGTAAGTGTAGAAGGAAGAGTATTTTTAGTATAGGAAGNAGTAGTTATAAATATAAATATAATTTAACTTTATATATAATTAAACTATTTTAGCTATTATAAAATACATTATTTACTAGTTATTATACTAGATTTAGATAGCTAAGCGAAGTTTATATATTTTACTTATAGTAAATATATTTCTTACGAGGTTTACTTATAATATAATAATAGAATAGCTAGTAAAAATAGTTTCTCAAGTAGTCTAAAATACTACTAAAAGCTCTATTTTAGTTATTAAAATAGTAATAGTATTTTATGTATTAGCTTATTATACTATTAAGTTTCTAAAGAGATATATAATATATAAGAATACGTATAGTACTGTTACACGTAATTAGGGGGTAAAATCTAGTATATATTATATATAACTAAACATAGCTAAGCGTAACGCGTAAAATCTTATTTCGAGTAATTTAAATAAGGCGAGGCTTAGTAGAGACGGCGCTATAGCTAAGGTTCTTCTAGCGAAAACTCTACTACTTAAGTATATTATTCCTAATATACCCCTCTAGCTTTAAAGGTATTATTTATAAGCTAGCCTTTTGAATAATACTATTAATACTTTATTTATATTTTATAAGAAATACTTTCAATAATCCTATTACTTTTATTAAACTTCTACCCCTATAATAAGAAGAATAGTACTATTTTTAAGTTATTTAGGTATTTCTTATTTACTAGAGGGTATTTTAAATATAAGGTTTCTAGTATTCCTAATACCTTGAAATTCCTCTTCTTATTATGATTTTAAGTAGTTTAACTAGTCTATTATATTAATCTAAGTAATAAAAATACTAAACTAATAACTTCGGAGAAACTTCGTAAAACTATTAGCTATAAAGTTTCCTAAAAATATATATTTAATCTTAAAATATTCTTACTAGGTTTCCTAGTATAACTAGTAATTATAGATATCTATATATCTTAAGTTTATATATAGTTAAATAGTTTTAGCTATTATAAAATATATTATTCACTAGTTATTATACTAGATTTAGATAACCAGGTAAAGTTTTATATATTTTATTTTTACTAAATATGTTCATTAAGAAGTTTACTCAAAATATAGTAATAAAATAACTAGGAAATATCATTTCCTAAATAGCCTAAGATAGTATTAAAAGCTTTATTTAAGTTATTAAAATAGTAATACTATTTTATTTATTAGTTTATTATACTATTAAGCTTCTAAAGAAATATATAATATATATTTAAGAGTTTTTCTAATTATTACTATTATCCGTAAAACTAATATTTATAGTAAAAAGTTATTAAATAAATTATTAGCTTTATAACTAAATTTATAGTAGAAATTCTTTATCTTACTAAAATAGTATATCATTTATTTAGCTTTGATATAATAGTTATCTAAAAGGGTTTAGTTGAAGTATAATAAATAGCTTACTATATAAGTAATATCTAGTTCTATTACAATAGTAGTATAATTAATAAAGTTAATATCTTATTAATAATATTTAATTTCTACGTAAGAGGTTTAATTGTATTATAAGAGGAGTTTATTAGGTTTTAGAAAAGTTTCGAATTATTTAATATATGATATATATTATATAAGGTACTTAGAGAGTTTTCTAATATATACTACTCATAATAGCTATAGCTATTATACTACTTANTTTTATTTAAGGTCCCGCTTGACGTAGTGGTTTAACGTCTGGCTAGCTCTTACTATCACGGTAGGAGCAGTAGGTTCGAATCCTGCGGCGGGCAAGCGCGACCGGTGGGCATATACGCGTGTGCCTTCCGATTGCGTAAACTATATAGTAACCGCTACTAGCTGTCGGCACTTGCTGCCTGCCGTCAATAGCTAGCGACTATTAATAGCTAGCGACAAGTGCTACTAGCTGGCTAGTATTTAGTATCACGTAACTACGATCCTTAAAGAGTAACTATAACTAATAGATATAGGCCTGTATATACCTTCTATTTATTAGCTATTATATTAACCAACTACGTTTACTACCTAAGGTTTCCTCCGTTTAAACAGTTCCTCAGCACTAGTAGTATCTATAGGGTAAATGAAGCAAGAGCTGATAACTAGGTACAACTACCTTTAGAAGGTCCCGGAGAGGCATATGACTTTAAATAGATTAGAAACCTTCAATATAACCACAATATTTTATTTAAGGAAAGCTAATAGCTTATTCTTTACTATAACTAGTAGTAGATATATTACCCTTTAGAATATAACTTTAGCCTTCCTACCCCTCTACTAACCATTATAGCTAGCTCTTAATTAATCTAGGACTAAATCCCTTATAATTATAATAGCTAGTATACTTACCCCGTACTAACTCTTTTAATAATAAATGACTAATAACTCTTTCTATAATAAGTATATACTTTTATAGCTTTATACTTTTATAACTATATATAATCTAGAAATCTTAAGATATTCAACTACTACTAACTATAAGTATTCTATTTAAGTGTTTATTATAATATTAAGATCTATAATTTTAATATCCTCTAGACTAAATTTTACCTACTCCTAAAATAAGATTTTATACTACTAATATAAACGTTCTCCACTACTAATATAAGTTAACTTATAATATCTATATAAGTATAATAGGATTTAGCTTATTCTTATTAATAACTAATTTTAATATATTAATTAAGTATAACTAATATATAAGTTATATCTATATAGATAGAAATATTTCTAGTATAGCTAGATAGCTTGTAAAACCTTAATAATTATATTATTATAATACTCTAAAATATCTACTAACTAGTATTATAGTGTAAGGGTATTGGCTAAAGGCCTGGCAAGGGAAGGAGTGACAGTAAGGTAGGTCTCCGTAGGTTGTAAGACTTCAACTTGGTGGGCTAACTGGTGGTGGCCATGAGAGGGCTTTTATCCTATGGTGGCCTGAGGCCACCATATCACGTGATCCGTGTACATGGTAATCCGATCCTAGCCATCCCGGCTCTCCGTACAGGCCATGGGGCATATCCTTACATAAAGCTTTCTCTATATAGATTATTACTATAAGGTCTTCTACTATGATAAGGTTGAATATTAGAACTAGGGGTATAATTATCTATAATAATAAGTAATTTCATTATTGTTTTAACTAGTTATAAGCTAGTATTAGTATAAATACTATTATCGGGCAAAATTCTTAGTTAAATCTATGTATAGGGTAAAGAGTTTAGATACTATTCTAGGTATAGAGCAAAAGTAACTAAATATTTTTTCTAGAAGTTTACTAATAATATAAATATTTCAGATATACCTTTTAAGGGGAAAAGATATATAATTATTAATATAAAAGAAAAAGATAGTATACTCTTTAAGCTAGTAATAAAGCTTTCCTATAGTATGTTTAAAACTAAAATACTCGAAGTTTACTTCTAAGTAGTATTATTATAGGAAGAAAGACCTCTAGAAACTATATAGTACTTTATTTAAATAGTAGATTTTACTTTTCATTTAATAACCTAGTTGTATCTCTATATAAATAATTTCATTAAGTATTACTTATATAAATATAATAACTATATTATATTAGAATA
>RYZW01000805.1:1046-23768 GCA_004367215.1 Colletotrichum trifolii | reverse complement strand
ATAGTAGTTATATTATATAATAAATTTCTAAATATTTAAAATAACTAGAGATTACTATAGAAAAGTAAAGAAACCTAGTATAAATAATACTTTTCTTAGTAAGTACTAAAGTATATTCTAAGTTTTTATTAAGACTTATAACTTAACTAGGGATCGATCTATACTTATAGTTATTAAATATACCTATTCAAGAAATATTATGAATAAAGTATTTTAAAAAGGTTATTTAAAGTTAAGTTAAGGGGATATATTAGATATCTAGTAAGCTATATTCTAAATACCTATAGTCTATATAAGATCTAGATCTTTATTTTTTAGAGGATTATTATTATTTAAAATATTAAATTTAATAAGATAAGATTTTATATAAAATAAAACTTATATAAAGTATTTATAAAAGAAGTAATAAAACTACTAGTTAAGTTAATTATTAAAGAAAAAGAAGATTTTATTTTTAGAATATTTAGAGAATTTAGAATAGTAAGAATACTTAATAAGGGGATTTCTTTTTTATTAGTTATCTTATTAATACTAGAAGTAACTTAAAGTATTAAGTTAAGTTTAGAATTAGTTTCTAAAACTAATAAGAGAAGTTAAATTATATTTAAACTAATATTTAAATTAATAAAACTAGTCTAGGTTTCTAATTAATAATAATTAGATGTAATAACTTTAGGTGAAAATTAAGGTTTAGGAAATATATTAATAGTTAGAGAACTAGATAGTATACTTAAAATTAGAAATCTAGCTAGTTAAGAAAAAATATTTATTTTAATTAAAAATAGAAATAACTATTTTAGGATTCCTATTTAGCTAATTTAAAATAGACTAAAATATAGTTCTAGACTTTAACTAACTAAATTAAGATCTTTAACTATTTAAGAACTAGGCTAATAATATAGGAGTAAATAATAATAATAATTAGAGGTAGAAATTACTATTCATAACTATATAGTACTTTTAAAAGAATATAATAGTAGTATTTTATATTTCTTCGAGTATAAATAAAATAGTTTTACTAGTATTTATTTATTTAATTAGTAGTAAAAGCTTAATAAGAATAGCTTTAACTTTTTAATAGCTTTCCTCGTGATTCGAAATATAGTATCAAAAAAGAAAGATTTTTCTACTAAAATTCGAATATATTTTAATTTACTACTTATACCACTAAAGACTTAGAAGGATATTACTAATCTATTAGAATTACTATAAAGTTTTTTTATTAAAATAGTAAAAGCTAAGATTATAAAGTTAAAAGAGAAAAGTACTTAATAAGAAATAGATTACTAAAATACTAGATCTAGGTTCCTTCTTTTTAACTAAGTTTTCATTTATAAAATAGATATACATAGCTTTCTAGAATAGTATAAGGTAAGAATTTATATATATAAGAATATATAACTAGTTAATCTTTTATAAACTATATATATAGTAATATTAGTTACTTGAACTTTTCGGGTAATTATAGTAATTATAGTATAGTTTAACCTTAAGGTTTACTAGTTTAATATTATTAATATATTTCTAAATATTATAAAGGACCTTAATAGATTTCTAATAATAATTGAACTATTAGATAGATTTAAAATTATAAAGTATTATATAGAACTTAAATATATTTTTATAGATTTCGAGATTAACTTTTTCTTTAGTATAAAACCTTTTATATTACTTTTAAGTTATTAAGTTTCTAGTTATACCTAGAAGAGCTTTATCTATTCAAAAGAAAGAGTTTAAGTATCTTTATCCTATTCTCTATAGATAATATTCTTTTTTTATATTATAAAATAGCTAAAAAGGAAACTTATAAGATTATTAAAAGTATTAAGTATACTTCCGAATTCAAAAAGTAAAGTTTTATTAAATATTTCTTTAAGGTTTAAGTAGTTTAGAATTATAAGTATTATAAGATTTATTTAGTTCATAATATATATATTACTAAGATTACTAAGTACTTTAACCTTAACTATAGCTTAACTCTATTAATACCATTTCTAGTAATAACTTTTACTACAAATACTAATTAAGCTATATCTAAGGAGATTTATAAGTATTAGATTAAAGTTAGTTTGATTTTTTATATNATTTATAAGTATTAGATTAAAGTTAGTTTGATTTTTTATATTTCTATTATAATATAATTAGATATCTTATTTATATATTTCTTCTTTTAAAAATATTTTACAAATCCTTTTTAAGTATATATAAATACTATAAACTATATAATTTAGTATTTCTATAAGATAAGATTCCTAGTACTATAATTTAGAAACTTAGAAAATATTAATAAGATACCTTAAATATTTTTAATTACTAGAGATATTTTATTTATAAATTATAAAGAAACTTAAAAATTAAATTATAATTATATTATTTCTCTATTTAGAAAACTAATCTAATATAAAGCTATTCAATAGAATACTATAATTATATTAATAATTAAAATAGAATTCTTTAGCCTAAAATGTACTTTAAAAGAAATTATAATACTAAAGAAACTATTTTGAAATATTAAGTTTAATTTAGGAGATATTTAGAGAATCTATTATAATAATTACTAGATAATTAGACTAGTAATTTTAAATAGTAAATACTTATTTATTAAATTTTAATATATAGATATTTAATAGATATAGCTTTACTAAGAATACTTAAAAAGTAGTTTTAAAATAGTTTATATACTTATAAATATAATACTAGTAAATAGATTTATAAATATTTTAATTTAAACGAAGTTTGAATAGTTTAGAATATTTCTTAATTTTATAAATCTATAAGTAATACTCTTAAGTTTAGCTAAAATAGTAGACGAAACTACTTAAAGTTATTTTCCTATTTATTTAAATAATATAAATAAAGTAAACTAAAATAATCCTTATTCTTAATAAAAAGTAAAAGTATATCGGAACTCTTCTAATTACTTAGGGGGAATAAAACTCTTAAGATAAACTTTTATCTAGCTAAGTATTAAAAACTTAAACTCTAAACCTTAAGGTAAGTAAATAATTATAATAGGTATATAGAAATTAATACTATAACTCCTAAGGGGAAAGGGAACCTAAATCTAAATTAAAAGTAATTACCTGAAACTAAGAGTATAACTATAACTATAAACTCTAGATATTCTAAAGACTAGTTAAGATATACTATAAGCTCTAAATATTTGAAGACTTAGCTAGAATATAGGAAACCTACTAACTAGGAAACCTATTACTATTACTAAAAAACTAGGGATATAGTTATTTAAAGCTAACTAAGAGGGTAGTATAAACTAGGGAGCTTAAATAGGTTAAAATACTTAAGTTAGAAAAAATTATTTAGTAATAGAAGCTCTAGTAATAGATTCTAAGCTATTTCTATTTTTAATAAAATTAGCTTTAAAGTTTTTCTATTACGATAATTATAATTCGAGGTAAGCAAGTTTCTTCATATTACTTATTCTTTTACTTTTGAACTAAAAATAATTTGATTTAAATAAAAAGTCTTAGGCTAAAATACTTATTTTATTAGTATGAGGGATCTTAAGAATATCTAAATAACTCTTAAATACCTTATAAATATAGTTTAAGACTAGAATATAAATATTTCTTAACTTATTTTTATATTAATAATATTAGTTAGAGATTAAGTTTTACTTATTAATACTAATAGTATAAAAATAAAAGTTATATAAGAAAGTAAAACTAGAATAATATTTTATATAAAAGATAATTTATACTAGTTATGAATTTCTAATAGCTTTTATTTAAAATAAGTATTCTTTATATTTTTCTACTAATTTACCTTTTTTAGAAAAAATAGATTTTATAGGGGTTTATTTTAAAGTAGTAGGTTTAGGACTAGGTTTTATAAGTTATTATTTAGTAACTTCTAGCTAATATTTAAGATTATTTATCTCTAATAAAACTTCTTAATCTCTAATCTAAAAAGACTTTCTTATTATATTAGTAGTAGTTTTCACGTATTTCTTAAGTAGTTTAGCTATTTCTTCGATATCTTTATTACTATCTTTTTCTTTATTAGTAATAACTTCAAATATTTTATTATTATGATTAATAGGCTTAGGTATTTCTTTTTCTTTTTTAGGGTTACTAGTTAAATTATCTTCCTTATTATTAGAAAGGAGCTTTAGAATAGTTTTCCTTAGATAACTATAAGGATATTTTAAACTAGTAGAAAGATTCTTAGTTAGGGTAGTTCCCCCTTTATAATACTACTAGGTCTTAGTATTTTAATAAGTTAAAGTACTAGAGATAATAATAAATATTTTTATAGATTAGGAAATTCTTCGAAATATAGTTAAATAAATAATTTTAGGTAAAGTAATTTACTTTTATACTATTATAGGAAATTTAGACTACTAATAAAGTTATTTTCCTTAATAGAAATAACCTTAACTCGAATCTTAGAAATAGAACATTCTCAGATAAAATTACTAAATTAAATAAATATATTAATAGAGAGAAAAGAATAAAAAAAAGATTAAGAATTAAATTTCTTAAATAAGAAGAAGTTAGCTAAGAATTACTAAATATAAAGGATTTCCCGAAAAGAATATATAAAAGTATTTTAAGTTTAAAACTCGTTATTTTTATTAGGCGAATAAGAGTAAAAAGTACCTAAGGCGATTATAAACTCTAATATTCTATTACTTTTTAGATTTAGATTAAGGAGTAATTATTCTAATTTAAACATATAGCTAGTAAATACTAATATTAGATTATTAATAGAAGAGGATATAAGATATTTTAAAAAGTTACTAGTAATATTATAGTATTCGGGAATAGATATAATAGTATTATATTTAATAGATTTAAAGGGTTTTTCTTATAATTAGAATATTAGTAATAACTAATATATATTATTACGTTTCAAGCTAATATATAGAATCTATATTACTGAAATATATTACTTATAAATAAGAAGGTAATTATTAAAAATATAGGTATAGAGGAGAAAAAAGGAATCTAGTAAGTAATAAATTAATAAATAATTTATTTATAGTATATAAAAAAATTAGATTACTAGTGATTTTAGAAGGCGTTAACTAATGACTTTTACTAATATATAATAAAGATAGTTAAATACGTAACAGATTATAATAATTCTATTAATTTCTTTTATTTAAGTACTAGAAGATCTATTTTAAGAACTATTTATTTTATTTTATTTATTTAGTATATTAGTTGAATAATATAAAGGTATCTCTAGTAGCTTTATTACTAGGGGGGTATATAAAAATATATATAGTACTAAAGCTACTATATAACTCTACTAGCTACTATTTAATTCTAGTAGTTTATATAAGATATTACTATTCTATTTAAGTGTGTTCGGATACTTTATTCTAGTTAGAAGAAGATATACCTTTTAACAACCTATTTTCAGACTATATACTATATTATTTATTTATCACATACTATAAATACTTTATCTTATTTATAGATAAGTATGTTTAATTTATCTAGGGAAAAGGATTAAAAATTAAAAGTTCTAAAAAGGTTACTTTAACTTTTAAAAAGTTTATTAATATAACTAATAATAATAATAATAAGAGAATCAAAGAGGTTAGTACTAATAGTAGCTCTGAATTCTCGAATAATAGAATAGAAATCATTTATTTAAACAATAGTATTATTTATAATATAAGACTAATATATATTTATAAACTAAATAAATTAATTAAGAAGTCTATTAGAACTATTATTAATCAGGCTAGAATCTTTCTCTATAATTATAGTTTTCTATTTTATTTTTAGGGTTTAGCTATTCTAGTTTCTATATATATATAATAGAATACTATATTTTTCTATTAATTTTAAAGCTCTTTATAAGTTAAAAAAAAGAAAACTTTTTATCTTTAATATAAAGATATAGGGAAGTCTCTATTACTATAACATTAAGTATAAATATTTAAAGAAGTTAAATCTTAAATTAAAAAAAAATACTATAGTTACTTATAGCTTTAATATTTATTTAGTTTAGGACTTTTAATCTTGAAATATTATATAGTTTGGAGATATTATAGTTTTAGAGAACTAGTTTAATTCTTAATTTAAAGAAGATTTAATTATTTCTAGTAATACTATTCTTTTGATATTTACTAAGCCAAGTTAACTTAGTATAGAGAATAAACTTAACTAACTTAATTCTAAATCTTTTTCGAATTTAGTTAAAGTTAAGTCTAGTAGAGCTTTTATTAAAAATACTAATTTACTTCTTTTTCTTAATAAAGTTATAAATAGTAATAACTTAGTTTTCTTATTTTATTAAAGAACTAAGTAGCTATTATATAACTTTTTTTAATAGTTTTATAAAAAGTAATAAGAATATTAAAAAGTCTACTATTGCTATAGAAATTCCTTTTCTGAGTTATAAGTTAAGAAAAAACTATAAAAGTTATTTATATAAAGAGAATATATTCCTTATAGTTTAAGACTATTTTTTTAGTTCTCTATACTAATTTTAATTAATATAACTTTAATAATAATTTATTTATCAATAAAAATAGAAACTCTTATATAACTTCTTATATTTTATATATTAATATTCTCTTAGAACTAATTATTATTTTTAATATTATAAGTTTTTTATAATAGTAAGAACTAGATTTAAGCTATAAGAAAAGAAATTAGGTTTATTAAGTCTATAGAAGTTTAGATTATTATATTTATACTTAATATTTTTTATGTCAAAAGTAATAATATTAATATTCTAGAGGGTATATAGATCTATAAAATTAAGCTTAATAATTAGGATTTTAAAAATCCTATATGTAAAATAAAATATGTTATTCAAAGCTTTAACTAGTATTTTAAGATTAATTATTTAGAGACTTTTGGTAAAGTTTATAGACTTGAAAGTTATAGGTATTTACTTATAATTTCTATTTATTATAACTAGATTTTCATTTAGTATAATATTACTATAGTTTTCATTTATATTAAAGTTAACAAAAAGATATATATTAAATTACTTACAAGGTATATCTATGAAAAAGATTTAAAGAGTTTAGTTTTTAATGAAAACTATAAAAATCAGCCTTTTATTTATTTACTTAATAAGGTTTTATATAGGTTAAAATAAAGTTTTAAGTTATAGTATTAACACCTTAAATCAATTTTATATAAAATTAGCTTTAAAGTTTCTCCTTATAATAAAGGAATGTTTATTCTTAATACTATTCTTAAAAGAAAGAAATACTTAGCTATCTTAGCTGATTATATTAATGATATACTATTAAGAGCTAATAATTCTATAAATGTAGAATATATTTATAATAACCTTCAAAAGAATATAAAAATTCAAGATTTAGGAGAACTAACTACCTTTTTAAGTAATAACTTAGTTATTAACTAAAAACATCAAGTATTAGAAATAAATTAGTTTACATATACTGATACAATTCTTATAAGATTTAATAAACAAAATATTTATAGATTTAATATTCCTATAGATAATAAATCTAAATTCGTTAAGAATAAAGATATTACTTTAAAAGAATATTACAATTTCAAAAACAAGTTAAAGCTTTATTTCATTTAGCCTTAAAAATTAGGCTAGATATAGTTTTAACTATTATAACTATCTCTAGACTTTCTTCAAATCCTTTAAAAAACATTTTATTACTTTTAGTAAGATATAGGGCTACTTAAAAAAGAACCCTAACTATAAGTTAATCTATAATTATAGTAATATTAATATTTTTAATTTACTTAGGTTTACAGACTTAGATTAGGTAAAAGACTTAAATAATAAAAGTTCTATTTTAGTTTATATATTTTACCTAGATTTTCATAATATTATAAATTATAGTTCTATAAAGCAAAGAATAGTAGTTTTATCTACTTATAAAACTAAATATATAGCTCTAGTAAGAACTACTAAAAAGACTATTTATTTATATAATAGTTATAGCTTTATTGATACTACTTTAAAGTTCAGGGCTTTAAATAAGCCCATTATCTTGATAAACAATGAATTAACTAAAAAGCTTACTAAGAATACTAAATTCCACAAAAAAGCAAAGTATATTACTATTTATTATTATTTTATTAGAGATTTTATTTATAATAAGAAGATTAATCTCTATTATATAAATATAAATAATAATATTGCTAACCTTCTAACTAAACCCTTAAGGCGAGTTCAATCTAATTATATTATTAAGAAAATGTTAAAGAATAATTTCTAAAATATTCTTCTCTCTTATCAAAAAAATAAGTTAAATTAACTCTTTTCTAAAAATTAATCTTTTCTTTTAAACGTCTTCGAAAACTTTAGGTTTTTTTAGATTCTTCTCTATTTTAATCTTTTCCTTCACATTTCTTTAAAAGTTTTAGGTTTCTCTAATTATATTATATTTTCTTTAGTTTTTCCTATATAGTTTCTAGACGTTTTATTATTTGTTCTAATTTTTAAAAAGAATTAAAAGATAATATTTTTTATATATTTTATAAGGGGATATTAGAGTTATAGCCAAGTCTATTACTCTATTTAGAGTTATAGTTGAGTTTATATTTACTCTATATTCTATTTCTTTGTATAAAAAGTATTAAAAAGCTTGAGTAGTGTCTAAATATTCTTATAACTCTATATTTTCTATTTATTCTAGAAAACTAGTTTTTAGAGTTTAGGTTTTATAACTTATATTAATTATATTCTAAATAAGTTAAACTTTAATATTAAAATATTTAATGTTTAAGCTTTTAGTAGCCTATATATCTCAGAATTCTAAATATTCTATATAATATAAGGTTAATTTCTCTAAAAATAGATTCTATTTTAGTTATATAGATAGCGAAATTCCCTTTTTCTATAGAATCCGAAATTCCTATTATTATTACTATTTCTACTAATACTAGTACTATTTTCAGATACTACTTTAAACTCCTTATTCTTCTATAGTTAATAGTTGTATTATTCCCTGAGACCTTTACTAGTACTTCAGTATTAGTTTTAAATTCCTATTATTATTACTATTTCTACTAATACTAGTACTATTTTCAGATACTACTTTAAACTCCTTATTTTTTTATAGTTAATAGTTGTATTATTCCCTTAACTTATTACTAGTACTATAGTATTAGCTTAAAAAGCTTAATAGCTACTAAATATAGAAAGTATATCCTAGAGGGAAAGTATATTATATAAAGGGAAGGTATAAGCCTATATTTATTATAATTACTTATTATAAGATTATAGTTATTCAATACTAATACTAGCTAGTAATAGTTACTATAGTCAGTTTACGTAATCGGAAGGTATATAACTACTAGTTATAATTACCCGCTATAGGATTCGAACCTACTACTCTTACTATAAAATAGTAAAAGCTAGCTAGATATTAAACTACTACGTTAAGCGGGGATAATAATCAATAATACTTATTTATAAGTAAAGTATTATTAGTATTAGTAAGAAGTAATAATTATATAGTAATAGTAAATAGGTAAGCTAGTATTAATAGAGCTAAGAATATAACTATAATATTAGTAAAGCATAGTATAATTACTAGAATATATTATAATACCCTATTATAGAGGATTAGTATAATAAAAATAGGGAAAAGAGAGGGAGAGATTTATTATTATTTATATAATACTATTAAGGCTAGTAATAATTTATTTAGCAGTAAAAGTAAAAGTAGAAGTACTTTTAGTATAAGAAGAAGAAATAGTAGGTATAGTAGTAATATAAGTAAAGGCTATTTACTAGAAGTAATAAAAGTCATTATTATAGTATTAAACTATAGTAGAAAACTCTAATAAAAGAATAGGGGTATAGTAACTTTTAGTAAAGCTTTTCTCTTAAATAGTAGGGATTATGGGGGTAATAATATATTTACTAAATACGATTAAGCGATTGATGTAGTAGCTAGCAATACGTAACTTGAGATTAGTAATAAAGAGTTGGAAGTTTTATTTATACTTACTTTTCAATTTTAAGTATTAATCATAGGATTAGCTATAACTTAATATACAAGTTTGAGTAGAGCTATTCCTATTTTACTTAGAATGATAATTCAAGTAAATAAAGATAATTATATTGAGGGCTTAGTTCTTATTATTGTCGGAATCGCCTTTAATAATAAAACTATTATAAATACAAATAGTAAACTTAGAAGGGATATAGTAATAAGAAAAGTTATTATTAAGAAGTCTAGAACTAGCAGTAATAATAGTTAATATAAGAATAAAAGAAATATAAACAAAGAAAGAAAGTAGGAAAATAGTAAAATAGAAATATTATACTAAGTATAAGATAGGAAATTATATAAGTCTAGAGAAAAGAAAGTAAAATTATATAAAGAAAGAAGAAAGGGGTTTTTTATAGATTAATAGAAAAAGAAGTATAGGATAAGATTACTTAGGGTAAGTATAGTATGGATTTTATATTAGTAAGATTATCTAATATTAATAATATTTGAATTTTCTTATTAGTAAGACTATCTTATATTAGTAATACTTAAGGGAAGTATTTTAGATAGATTTTTCTAACTAGTTAGGCTAGTTTAGGTAACTAGAAGTTACTAGTATATTACTAAAACTATTAATAATACGTATTATTATAGTAATAAAGTAGAGAAATAGTAGAGAGTATATTATAAACCTAAACCTTAAAGCTTATATAGAATATTACTATTAGGGTTCTATATAGCTACTACCTTTATAGTCTAGTAAAGAGTTTTTATTTTAGGTGTAAACTTTTTAAGTTTATTATAATACTATTAAAGTACTACTAAAGTATCTCTTATAGTTAGTTTCTAATAATGATTCTTTCTACTGTAACTTTATATTTTTATATTCTTATATTCTTATATTTTTATATTTTTATATTTTTATATTTTTATATTTTTATATTTTTATATTTTTATATTTTTATATTTTTATATTTTTATATTTTTATATTTTTATATTTTTATATTTTTATATTTTTATATTTTTATATTTTTATATTTTTATATTTTTATATTTTTATATTTTTATATTTTTATATTTTTATATTTTTATATTTTTATATTTTTATATTTTTATATTTTTATATTTTTATATTTTTATATTTTTATATTTTTATATTTTTATATTTTTATATTTTTATATTTTTATATTTTTATATTTTTATATTTTTATATTTTTATATTTTTATATTTTTATATTTTTATATTTTTATATTTTTATATTTTTATATTTTTATATTTTTATATTTTTATATTTTTATATTTTTATATTTTTATATTTTTATATTTTTATATTTTTATATTTTTATATTTTTATATTTTTATATTTTTATATTTTTATATTTTTATATTTTTATATTTTTATATTTTTATATTTTTATATTTTTATATTTTTATATTTTTATATTTTTATATTTTTATATTTTTATATTTTTATATTTTTATATTTTTATATTTTTATATTTTTATATTTTTATATTTTTATATTTTTATATTTTTATATTTTTATATTTTTATATTTTTATATTTTTATATTTTTATATTTTTATATTTTTATATTTTTATATTTTTATATTTTTATATTTTTATATTTTTATATTTTTATATTTTTATATTTTTATATTTTTATATTTTTATATTTTTATATTTTTATATTTTTATATTTTTATATTTTTATATTTTTATATTTTTATATTTTTATATTTTTATATTTTTATATTTTTATATTTTTATATTTTTATATTTTTATATTTTTATATTTTTATATTTTTATATTTTTATATTTTTATATTTTTATATTTNCTTAATATAATAAGTTATAGGTTAGCTAGATAATCTTTTTTTAAATATCTATAAATTACTTATTAATTATAGTACTTAGGATAATTTTATTAAAATTTATTTTAATAAAGTAATAGATTTAGTTATAATAGTTATAACTAGATACTTTTATATTTATTCTATATTTCTTTTTTTATAAGTAGTTATATAGATTTTAAGGAGATTTCAGTTCTATAATAAAAGTTATAGAAAAGAAATAGATTATAGAATACCTAGCTTTTAGATCTTGAAATAAATACTCTATTTTATTCTATTTTTAAGAAGTTTAAAAAAACTCTTAATTTTATAACCTTAGTAGTTACTTTCAGTTATACATATTAAATCTTAGTTTTAAGAAAACTTTCCTTAACTATTACTATAAGGTTTTCTTCTACTATAAAGTTAAATATTAGAACTAGAACTATAATTATCTATAATAATAGGTAATTGTATTACTATTTTAATTAGTTATAAACTAGTATTAATACGAATACTATTATTAAGTTATATTTATAGTTCAATCTATATATAAAGTAAAGAGCTTAGATACTATTCTAGGTATAGAGTAAAGGTAACTAAATGAATTTCTTCTTATCATGATTACTTATTAGTTATCTCAATTATTAATTAAAACCATGTTAGTAAATAACTAGTAATAATTATTAAGATTTCAATTACTAACGATAAATAACTAGTATTTTAATCAATAAATAACTACTATCATTTCAACTTTAATTACTAGATAGTTGAAAATAATACTTAAGTAACTATATAGTATTTTTATAGGGGAGGGGCCGATAGCTTGTTCTCTACTACGACTATTAGTAGACATATTACCCCCTAAAGTACAACTTTAGCCCTCCTACCCCCCCACTAACTATTATAGCTAGCNTTATTATAGCTAGCCCCTAGTTAATCTAAAGCTAAACCCCTTATAGCTATAGTAGCTAGTATACTTACCCTATATTAACTTTTTTACAGATAATAAATAACTAATAACTCCTTCTATAATAACCTTACGCCTTTACGCCTTTACGCCTTTATACCTTTATAACTATACACGATTCGAATATCTCGAGACATTTGATTACTACTAATTATAGGTATTCTATTCCAATATTTATTATAACCTTAATATCCGTGACTTTAATATCCCCTAGACTAAGCCTTACTTACCCCTAAGACGAGATTTTATATTATTAATATAAAAGTTCTCTACTACTAATATAAGTTAATTTATAATTTCTATATCAGTATAGCAGGACTCGGCCTATTCTTATTAGTGAATAATCTTAATATATTAATCAATTATAACTAATAGCTAATTTATAAATAATACTTAAATAGATATAGATACTCCTAGTATAGCTAGATAGCTTTTAAAACTTCTATAATTACGTTACTATAATACTCTAAAGTATTTAATAACTAGTATTATAGTAGTATATTAATATTCAGGTATTACCTAACTAATACCTAGTCCCCAATATTATTAGCTTAGTATAGTAAATTATAGGTTAGTTAGATGATTTGTTTTGAATATCTATAAACTACTTATTAATTATAGTATTCGGGATAATTTTATTAAGGTTTATTTTGATAAAGTAATAGCTTTAGTTATGATAGTTATAGCTAGATATCTCTATACCTATTCTATACTTTTTTATAAGTAGTTGTATAGATTTCGAGGAGATTTTAGTTCTATTATAAAAGTATAGATATAGAAAAAGAATAAATTATAGAATATTTAGCTCTTAGTACTTTATTTTATTCTACTTTTAAGAAGTTCACAATAGTTCTTAACCCTATAATCTTAGTAGTTACTTTTAACTATATATATTAAGCCCTAATCTCGATAAAGCTTTCCCTAACTATTACTACAAAGCTTTCTACTACTATAGGTATTAGTTTATCCGGAGGGTAACATACGCTATATGTGATCTCGTCGTATAGGTATAAAAGAGTCTAGTATTCGTTATTATTATTATTATATTATATACTTACGTATAGGTATATAAAGCTTTAGATCTATAGCATAGTACTACTACTACGGTACTTAGTTATAGCTAGTAATAAGTATTACTAGGGGGATATAAGTATATATAGTTATATATACCTTATACTTATAAGGTATATAGATATGTATACTAAATACGTACGGAGGTATACATGCCTCAGGCGTTAATATATACTTTATAGTATAGTATTACTAATACTAGTAACTTTTTCTTTTTACTATATACTTTATACGTTTCTATTTATATATAAAAGCTAGTACTAAAAATACCATAATTACATACTAAAAACACTATTAAAATAGCATTAATAATAAGCGTAAAATAGCGTTAAAAGTAATCCTTTTTACCCCTTGCCTAATAATATCTAAATACCCCTTATTATCTACTCTACTCGAGTTACCTATCCTTCTATTCGAATAGTTATATAGTTTAAATTAATAAATCTCTTAAGGGTATAGTTTGAGGTATTTTTCGTAAAAATATCAGCAATATTATTACTTCTATTAATCTAGTATATTTTGTAGAATTCTTAGTACTTATATAACTATCTTAATACTATAATATTAATTATTAGATATTTCTTTTTAGTAGTATTAAGTTTTATAAGGTATTTATAGAATAAATATAAGTTAGTATAGATAATTATTAGGATATAAGGGAAATTTCAGTATTTAAAGATTTTCTTAAGTATTATAGTAATAGTATATATAAAATCTATATTACTTACTATAGTATAAATTTCTAAAGTAAGTATATTCCTAGTAATTCTTTTATTTTTAGTAGAAGAATAGTAGATAAGGTTACTATAGAAGTCGAACTAGTTATTACTAATTATTATTTTTTAGTTTAAGATTATCGCGAATCCTAGTTAAAATAAGAAGTTAGTATTATTAGTAAAAGAGTTATTAATAAAAGTATAGAAACGCGTTTTTAAGAGGTTAAGTAGTATAAAGTTAAGGCTATAGTTAAGGTGCTCGATTTACTACTTAAGATACTTATTTAGAGTGATAGTATTATTAGAAAAAAGTAATTACTTTTATATAGTATGTGAAAAATTGACTAATACTTTAGGCTAGTATATTAAAGTAAGGTATACTCCGCGTATATATTATTTAATATATACTTTTTTGAGTACTTTAGGCGTAGTATAAGTATTGAGGAATACTAGTTTTTATTTCTAGTATTTTTAATATAAATAGAAAGTATTATTATTAAGATTTAAGATATTTCTATTAAATACTAGAAGAATAGTTACTATAAGGGTTATCTTAAGTTTCGCTTTAAATAAGGCTTTTTAGAGTTTTTTTATTTTTATAGTATAAGAAAGTAGTATTAGAGAAATTAAAAATATTATTAATTTGTATACTTATAAAGTTGAAGTTATTATTAATATAGTATAAGATAAAGAAGTATAAATCATATATAGATATTTCTATTTATAGTTATCTTTTGTAGTATTTAGAACAAGTTACTTATTAGTAAATACTAGTTTTAGCGAAGTTATATAATAGTTTAATAATAATTATTATAAAGTCTAGAAAGTATTATTCTTTAAGATAGGATAGTAAATTAGTTATAATATATTTTATAAGTTCTGTTTTAGTTTAAGTATAGGCTTGAATAATATCTCGAAGTTATATTATTATACTTTTATACTAGAGGAAAACTAAAATTATAGTTAAAATTAACTATTAGCTACTTTATTAGATTATTAGTAATTATATTAATTGTTCGAATTTGCTATTATTATTAAAGTTTTAGATTATAAGGTATAATTTCTCGTATACTTTATTTATATCTTTATTTTTAATTTTATTAATAGTGTATAACTTGAAATACTTATAACTTTTATAGAAAATAGGGTTAAATTTAATAATTTCGATAATATTATTAGTAATAATACTTTCAACTTTTTTTTAATAGATTCCTCAAATAGTAGACTTAGTATTATAATAATACTTCTTTTATAGAAAATAAAAGAGAGAACTATATCTAATTACTCTTTAGCTATAAAATATATCATAAAATAAAGTTTATAATTAAATCTCTAAACTAGGATAATAATAGATTATTTTAGAAGGTTAAAAAGTATATTAAAAAGATTACTAATAATTTAAAGAAATAAAGGATTATTACTAATAGTAGTAGAATTATTATTATATATAGTAATAGTATTTAGTAATATCTAATAAGTATTCTAAAGTTTTTAAGGGATAATAATAGATAAAATTGGGATATTACTATAAGAATATATATTTCTCGGTAATATTAGATTTCTAGTAGGAGTTCTAGTTTTAAAATCTAGGATATATATAATATAATTATTAATACTTAGTAATATTACTATTAATAACTTAGATAAAAATATTTAGTTATTTTTAAAGTATAGTTTTATAATTATTATTTGAAATGTTTAAGGATTTTAAGGGAATTTAAGAATATATATTTTATTCTGAGTAGTAATAAAATAAAATAAGTTTTACTAACTATATTTCTCTTATTATATATATATAAAAGACTAAAATAAGAAGACTATTATATATAAGATATCGGGGCTATTATATATTACTAAAACTATATTAATAGTATACTTAGTATAAGTATAGCGGATTATTTCTATTATTTTCTAAATAGTATAAGTATAAGTAACAATATCTAGAGAAAAAGTAGAGTTATCTATAAGGTATAGGTATATATTAAAAATAAGTAGTATAAATACGAGGCTATTTAGCTTAGTAATATTATTAATTACTTTATATACTACCTAAAGATATACTTCTTAAATTACTATATATAAGGATATGTCCTATAGTTTATATAGAGAACTGGGATAGCTAAGAATAGATATAGATTATATAATATAGTAGCCTTAGGCTATTATAGGATAAAAGCCCTCTTATAACTACTACTAGTTAGCCTACTAAGTTGAAGTCTTATAACTTATAGAGACCTACTTTTTACTATTACTCCTTCCCTTACTAGGCTTTTAGCTATAATACTTTTATAATTCTTTAACTTCTATTTCCTAGAGGGGTAAAGCTAGGATTTTAGTAAAAGCTCTATTATAACGAATAGCTAGTAAATATACAGTTACCGAATACTTAGCAGAAAACTCAATATCCTAAGTAATAGTATCTGCCGAAAACTCTACTAAACCTACTGCTATAGCTGAATATATAGTAACTATATTACCTAAATTTATAGTAACTATAGTAGTACTCATATACCTCCTCGAATAACAGTCCTCTTTTATAGAGACGATATTAGCCTGGTTTTTAAGCGGCGAATACATAGTAACTCTTATGCTATTAATTAGGGATTATAAAGATTACTCTAAGCCTCCTAGTTACCTATATAGCCTCCTTCACGAGGGTACTACTTTATATAAAATTGAGGATTAGTTAATAGTAATTTCAGATACCTATACATTACAGCTATAAACCTTAGAGGCTTAAAAGATTTAATAAGCTATAATAAAACTCTCCTATACTCCAGACCTAGTAGCATAATTACCACTATACCTTTTATAACCCTATATAGGCTAACTTTATAGTATTTACTCGCTATTTATTAACTAATCTAACTTTATAAAAGTTATATTTTTATAGTATACTTTATACGTTTTAATATAAAAACTAGTCCCTATAGAAAATTTTATACTAAATAGTTAACTATCTATAAAGCTTTAAGTACCCTTAAGCTAGAAGCTTCGAGGCTTTATATTTTTACGTTTTTCTATTATTTTAAAGCTAAACTATAATAGTATTTATAATGCTAGAAATTCAATAACTAGGTACCTAAAGTAGTAGCCCTAGTAGTCAAATACTTCTAGGAAACTTTTTAGGAACCTCAAGATATATCTATTAGTAGTATTAGGAGTACTACTACTAAGGAATTAGCAACTAAATATTATAGGGAACCTAAAAACCCCCTAGCAAAAAGGTTATACCCTAAAAAATACCTCTTATACGAAGTATATAATAAGTTAAGCTATATTATAGCTACTTATTACTATAACAAATTCTATACCTTTTACTAGAGACCAGGCTACCCTATAAAGGTTTACTATAAGCATTTCATTACCGAGAGCTTACTAAAGAATCACCAAAGCTATATAGAGCCTAGGGCTATATAGTATAGAAAGAATACCTTAAAAAGTAAGTAGCCTATAAGGGCTTACTACAAATACCTCACCGAGGACTCGCCAAAAGTCCCTAGAACTAGGATAAACCTAAGGCTAGAAAACTATAACGTAGTAAAAATACCTTATAAAAGTTTACTACAAGCACCTCGCCAAAGGCTTACTAAAAAGTCCCCAGAGCTATATAAAGCCTAGGGCTATATAGTATAGCAAAAGTGCCTAGAAAACAAGTTACCTACTACCCTACAAAGGTTTACTATAAGTATCTTACTAAAAGTTTACTAAAAGTTCCCTAGAGCTATATTAAACCTAGGAAATAGCCTACTAGTATATTTACCACGAACACCTTACTAAAAGCTTAAGAAATCCCCAGAACTATATAGAGCTTAAAGCTATATAGTATAATAAGAAAGTTTAGAAAAGCCTACTAGTAAATATACACTAATACCTCAATAGTCTAATTAACTATATAAGAAACCCTATATACCTAATTAGTAATAAAAAGCCTCGCTATTATAAGAAAAAGTTAGATACTTTAGGTTTAGCCCTAAAAATCCCTAGTTAATACACCAAAACCTCGCCAATAAGCAGGAAACCTCGTGGGTTAATATACCTATAAGAAGTATTATTCGCTTAATACAGTAACAGGAGCCTTATATATTAATATACGTATAGGATAAATAACCCTTATGTGTTAATACATGTATAGGATAACCCTTATATATTAATATATATATATAGGATAGATAACTCTTATGCGTTCATATATATATAAGATAAATCCTTTTCTTATCAATCACTAAATAGTTAATAAATATCTAGTAGAACTATTCTCAAAATTATTTTCAAAATAGCTATATAGCGTTTATAAACCTTAGGACCTAAAACTTTTAGAGAAAGGGATAATTATAAGAATATACTTTATAACTTATATAGAAAACTAGGATAGCTAGGAATAGATATAGATTACGTAATATAGTAGCTTTAGGTTAGTATAAGATAAAAGCCCTCTTATAACTACTACTAGTTAGCCTATTAAGTTGAAGTCTTATAACTAATAGAGACCTACCTTTTACTATTACTCTTTCCCTTACTAGGCTTTTAGCTATAATACCCTTACACTATAAGGATTTTATGATAATAAATCTCGTATACTTAGTAGAAAAGGGTATAGTAATATTTAACTTTATTAATATTATTATATACTTTAATAGGTATTATTTAAACTATTAATTTTATAGCTTTTACTTCTAATCTGAATTCTTTAGATTGAAATATTATTCTTATATTAGTAGTAATAAAATCTAGAAAGTTTTAGTAAGAGTTGATCTAGTATAACTTAAAGGCTTTTTATACTACTTTTACTAATATATTAAGTAAAAACTAAGTAGTATTAAATACTATAGTAGTATTAATAATATAGAGTATAAGATAGCTATTAATATAGATAATATTAATAATAACTTCGAAATTAAACTTAATATCTTCTTATATAGTAAAATAAAAGTAAGAGGGAGTAGTACTATATATCTAGTACTAGTAGTAGTATTACTTAAGAGTTTTAAAGGTATAGTATTTAATAAGATATCTTATTTTAGTAAAGATATTATAGAGGTATATTATAGCTAGGTATCCGAATTAATAGTAGAATCTCTATATCTCTAATTTTATAAAATAAGTAGAGGTAAGTGTTTTTTCTTTATTAAGGAGTATCTATAGATATTTCTATTTTCGAATAATAAATATAACCTTTTTATTCTAGCAAAGCTAGTTATATATATTATTAAATATTATATTAAAGTAATTTATATCCATAAAATAAAGCAAGAATAATGTATTATATAATACTATATAAAATATAATAATACTAAGTAGTATAGGAATATTAATTATTCTAAATATTATAATTAGGGGAGTATTACTAAAGTAGATTATAACTAGTTTACTTTATAGAAATATAAAAATTATAGAAAGATTAATTATTTATTTAAGAGTTATAAACTAGGAGTACCTAGTAGTTAAGAAACTAGTAGTATTTAAGTTGGATAAGATGTTTTGAAAAATAGTATTTAAGTAATAGTTCTCGAGTATAAAAGTATATATAAGGGTTATATTTACATTTTTAGTAATTTTAGGGGGAATAGTATTTAACTTAGTAAAGGTATATAGTACTACTTAATCTTAGAAGATTCGAGTTATTTTACTTCTATTTATAATAATAGGATATTTACTAAAATATAATATAAGGAATTACCTCGAGGTATTAGATATTATAGGGGTAATAGAAGTATAATCCTCGAGGTTATATTATATCTAGTACTAAGTAATAAACTTTTTATTTTTATTATCTCTTAGGGGTACTTGGAAATTGTTATTAAAGTTATCTATATTTTTATACTTAGTAAGAAAAGTCTAATATACTACTAGAGAAAATATTTTTAGATTAGTAGTTAACTTATACTTATTATATAAAGTATACTATTCTTTAAAGGTATACTTTATCGACTAATAACTTATTTTACTATATATATAATATTTCTTATTAATATAGGTATATATAGGAACTAGGGGAGGGTAATATTTACTCTAAAATAGTAGGGGATAGTTATAGGTATAGCTATAATTTCAAGTATTACCTCGAGGTATATTATATATATAGTTAGTCTAAAACTATTACTTAGGTATATTACTATTATTTCTATTACTCTAAAAGTATTATAACTTTTAGAATATTATAATATTATTTATAGTTAAGTATAACTAGTTATAAAAATTCTAGGAAATTAGTATAAAGCTAAAAAGTACTAACTAGTACTTTAGTATACTATAGTATATACTTATAAGTTAGTTATAGAAAGCTTTATTAGTATACTAGTTAGCTTTAAATATTTTCTAGAAATTAGTAAGCTTTATAATAAGTACTTCAAGTATTTCTTTTTTATTCTAGTTAAAGTTCCTAGCTATTATACTCTTAAGGGTAGTATTTTACTAGTTAGAGAAGTAAACCTAGTAGATTTTA
This sequence comes from Colletotrichum trifolii, assembly GCA_004367215.1. Lineage (NCBI taxonomy): Eukaryota > Fungi > Ascomycota > Sordariomycetes > Glomerellales > Glomerellaceae > Colletotrichum > Colletotrichum trifolii. The sequence goes on along the minus strand of RYZW01000805.1, from coordinate 2,811 downwards.
TTATTTTTAAAGTATTCCTAAATATATATAGCTATTTAGTCAAAATTAAAGTTTTAGCTATAGTATGTGAGGTTATTAAAATAAAGATTAAGGGTTTGATTTTTTAGTATAATAGAGAAGATTTTAGTTTATATATAGTATAAAATACTAAATTTAAAATAATAGTTTAAGAAGATATAGATTTTAGTTTTAAGAATATTATAGAAATTTCTATTATATTTTATACTTTTATTATATAATTTTATAAGGTCTATAGTATATTTAGTAGATAAGTTTTTTAAATAGGGAAATAGGGGAAGTAGAAGAGTAATATTTAAGAAAGAGGTATTATATATTATTATTATTTTAGTATATTTCTTATTAGTAAGAGGTTTCTGTATTATATTACTTGGGGATTAGTAGTCCCGCTAATAGTAGTAGAGGTTATATATTATATATAAGTAGTAGTAGGGGGTAGGTATCTCATATAAGGTTTTTAGATATTAACTAAGTTTTAATTATAAGTATTATAGTTTTAGTTTTAAGTTTGATATTACGGGAGGGTATTACGAGGTTAGATATATTAATAAGGTTATTAATTTATTTAGGGTAGTTTATAAGGTTATACTTAAAACCTAAGAAATACTTCTTAGTTTTGTTAAGCTCCTCGAGAATCTAGTATTCGAAGTGCTTAGATTAGGTAATTTAGTATAATATAATATAGATGTTTTTCCCTAATTTCTTAATTTTTACCTTATAGCTAATAAGGTAGTCTTAAAAGTACTAGATTACGTTATTATTAACGAGTTCTTATATTAATAAGGGCTACTTATCAAAATCTATTTTAAAATAATTAAAGAGCTTATAACTATAGATTTTAATAAAATCGTATTAGTAGATATAAAATACTATAAAAATAGTAATATCTTAAGTATCTAATTATTTAAAGTTATTATAGTTAAGTTTAAAGGGTTTTCTAAAGAGATTAATATTAATATATAATTTAAGCATCTCTAGGATTATATATTTACTATATAAGGTTACCTAAGCTACTACTATACTAGGGGTTACTTTAATATTTAATTTAAAGTATAGTTTAAATATCTTAAAAAAGGGGATTATAGGATTTTTCGAAAAAGGGATAATTTTCGAGAGGGGATAGGGGTTTCGAGATATTATATAGGTCTCTTAAATATAGGAAGTATAGGATATTATAAATCTTAAATATTATAATATCTAGTTATATTCTAAGGGTTATTATATTGATTAAATATTTTCTAGTATATATTAAAAGGTATTATTTTCGTAAAATTTACTTCTTTAGTATTTTATAGAGTAAAATTAGTATATCAACTTAGAGGTATTTCGCTGGGGATAAAGGCGAAGTAATATCTATGAAATATCTAAGTTAATACTTATGATTTCTCGCTTTACTTAGGATTTTCAAGTAAAAGTTATAATTACTTCTTCTCGCATAAAAACCTTACTAGTTTATAATATAGTAGTAATAGATAAGTTAACTACTAATTAGTATTAGTTTATCTAGAAAGTAATATATACTATATATAATCTTATTATATAAGTATAAAAAGGTCTAGTATTTATTATTATTATTATTATATTAGGAGGGGCTGATAGCTCGTTCCCTACTATGATTATTAGTAGATATATTACTCCCTAAAGTATAACTTCAGCCCTCCTACCCCCCACTAACTACTATAACTAGCCCCTAGTTAATCTAGAACTAAACTTTTCATAGCTATAGTAGCTAGTATACCCGCCCCAC
>RYZW01000804.1:5741-15901 GCA_004367215.1 Colletotrichum trifolii | reverse complement strand
TTAGAATATTAGTAATAACTAATATATATTATTATACCTAAAGCTAATATATGGAATTTATATTACTAGAAATATACTATTTATAAATAAAAGAGTAATTATTAAAAATATTAGTATAGAGGAAAAGAAAGAAATCTGGTGGGTTGAAATTAATAAATAATTTATTTATAGTATATATAAAGATTAGATTACTAGTAATTCTAGAAAGAGCTAACTAATCACTTTTACTAATATATAATAAAGATAGTTAAATATACGATAGATTATAATAATTTTATTAATTCCTTTTATTTGAATACTTAAGGACTTATTTTACGAAACTATTTACTTTTATTTATTTATTTAGCATATTACTTAGATTATATAAAGGTATCTCTAGTAGCTCTACTACTAAAGGGGTATATAAGAATATATATAGTATTAAAGCTACTATATAACTCTACTAACTACTATATAAAACAGGTAGCTTATATAAAGTATAACTATTCTATTTATATACGTTCGAATATTTTATTCTAGTTAGAAGAAAATATACCTTTCAACAACCTACTTTCAGACCATATACTATGTTATTTACTTATTATAATACTATTTATTATATAATTAGTTACTTATATTTATATTAAACTTTCTAAGAAGAATATTTTTACCATTTAATAGATAGTTTTTAAGTAAACCTTATTTATTAGTATTATTAAAATTATTTAGTTCTATAGTATTAGTAATATAATACTTTAGAATATAATATACTTATATAGTAATTTATTAGTAATATACTAGTAATTATCCCCTATTTATATAGTTTCTTCTTAATCTTTTTCTATTTATATATTATAAATTAGAAATACTAGGGAAAACTCTTTTTTATTTTTATAATTAACCTAGAAAAGCTAGATAATTTATACTTCAAGCTCTAGTTCTATTATATTATCTTAGTTTTATTAAGAATAAATATTAGAGTATTTTATAAAATAACCTAAGTAATATTTCAAAATAGAACCAAATTCTAATAAAACTTCTATTTATTTAATTTATTATTCTTAGATAAATTTTAAACTTATAAAGTATTCTGAAGTTTTATAATTAGAGAAAATAGTAAAGAGTTCTACTATATTCTATAATTCTACTAATTATACTTTTAAGTATAATATTACTACTAGTAATTCTTTATCATAAATAATATAATTCTACTAAACTAGGATAAATCTAGTTAACTCATAAGTAACTAGTTATAGTATACTATCCTTATTTATCTATTAAAAAACTACTTAATACTATTCCTAAGTAATTTACTTCTACTATTATATACTATTCTAGATCGTATTAAACCATAACTAGTTCTAAGATATATATAAGTTTAAATATTTTAAATACTTATTAGTATATAATATCCTAGTAAAATAATACCTTTTTCTATATTAATTATATAAGAAACTTTATTCNTTAAACTATAAGAGTATAGCTAAAAGCCTCGACTAGGAAAAGTTCAGATATATAAATAAAGTCTATATTACTATAGAGACTATTACTTAAAAGATCTAAATTATAATCCTTCTACTAAAAACTCTTCTAGTACTTAGCTAGCTAATTACTAGGTATATTATATAGTCTATTTATTATATCTTTATAATTATCTCCCCTTCTAAGAACCTTAGTCCCTAAAACTATAGTTATATACTTTTAATATTTATTACGGAACCTATGCTATATTACTAACTATTTATTATATATAGTTTAGAATTATATATTCCTAATATCCCCTATAAAACCTATACTTTATTACTAACTATTCATTATATATAATATTTCCTTTAATACTAGTAATTATATTATTATAATACTATTATCTATTTCATCAATTTTTTATAGTCTAAGTAATAGAACTTATTTTTACTAATAGTAGTATTAGGTTCTTATCCGCTTTTTCCATTATTCATAAATATATTCACTATTATCCTAGCGATATATTAATACTTTTAACTTTATAATATTTATTTATTACGAATAACTTTTCGAAATTCGCTATAGTCCCTTATAAGGTTTCATTATATATTTAGCAAGTATTATCTTTTTTCTTCTATATATACTTTATTATCTTTCTTTTTTCACTTTTATAGTATCTTATTCCTAGATATTTTTTTATATTTACTATTTAGCTTAGTATTATTTCTCTTTTCTATATACCTTCTTCTTTGTTTATCTTTCTTTTCTTCTTCATTATTATTATACTATACATTCTACGAAGATATTATAAATTATATCTATTACTACTATACTTTACTCTTTTATTTATAATAAGGATAATATTACTAATAAAAGCTTTCTTTAGCTTTAGCCTAGCAACTATTTACCTTATTTTAGTTATCTTTCTTCATTTTACTTTAATACTAAGAAATTATTCTATATTATCGGTAATTACTTAATAAAATACATTTTTTACGAAAATAATAAATATAAGTATCATAGAGTAAGTTACCCTTTCGCTATCCCTTTACTATTTATTATTAATATTTTACGCTTTAGGTTCTATTTAAACTATATAGCGTTACTTAAATAACCTAGAACTAGGCTATAATCTATTATTAGATATTTAAATAAAAAGAGGTAACCTCTCAATATAAAAGTAAACTATTCTATATACTTACTAAGTTATTAGTAAAATAGTATAAGGCTAGTAAAATTATTCATAACTTTCTTAATAAAATATTAAAGAAAAAGCTAGTTATAGACTAACTTCTCTTATAAGAGATATCTTCTATCTATAAGTATTTGTATCTTATATATATTTTTACTATAAATCACTAAAAGCTTACTATATTATTATTATTAATTAATTAAATAGATTAAAACTTTAGAAGATAAAGCTAAGGTATTTCACTATCTATCTACTATATAACCTATTTATCTTTACAATAATAATATTATTTATACTCTAGAAGAAGTATTACTTTATTTTCTTAATAATCTTTATTATACCCTAATCCCTAAAAATATTTAAATTTATCCTATTATAATACTTCCTTATTTTAATAATAACCTTTACTACTATATTACTAAATATTCAGAGTATAATATATTTTTATACTTTATTACTATTACTAGTAATTACCCTATTCCTTATAATTCTAATATTACTATACTTTACTAAACCTATACCTTATATTTACTATATTTTTCTAAAGATAGTAATAAAAGTAATAATAATAATAATAATAAGAATAAAGAGTTTAAGGTTATAGAAACCCTTTTATAGGCTCCTCGCCTTACTACTAGTAATACTAACCTATCTATATTTATTAATTATATTTTATCCTCTGAAATCTACTTAATAAGCCCCTAGTATTATTCTTTTCCTAATAATAAAAATAAAGAAAAAGAAAAAAATAAACAAGAAGAAGAAGATAAGAAACCTCTTACTAAAAAGCATGAAACTTATAGTGATTTTATATCTACTCTAATTACCTCTATATCTAATAATTACTAACCTATTACCTAAAAATCTACTATTCCTTAAAAAGCTATACTAACTAAGAAAACTACTTTTATAAGGAAAGCTTCTACTACTAAGAGAATTACTAAGAAAACTACTATTCCTTAAAAAGCTATACTAACTAAGAAAACTACTTTTACAAGGAAAGCTTCTACTACTAAGAGAATTACTAAGAAAACTACTATACTTATAATACTTACTATAATTCTAGTATTTATCCCTATTATACTTATAATACTTATTATACCTATAATACTTATTATTCCCGCTATCCCTATAAAAAGAAATTAGAAATACCTTTATAAGAATATACCTAAGCCCCAAGTATAATAATTATTTCTATTATATTTATTTTTACTAAGTTATTACTAAAGTATATTAATATATCTCACTTAGAAATATACTTTTTAGACTAATATTTAAATTATCTAAATAGTGAATAGAATTATTTCTTCCCCTCTTCTAAAATATAGTTAATAAGTTATTAGTATTAATAATAAGCTAATTATCTTACTTCTTATAATACTTAATTATCTTTTTTTCAAATCTCTAAATAATGTCTTATATATTACTTAAGTTAGCTATAGTTTCCTATATATTATATTTTATAAACTACCTAGTTTATTTTATAAAAAACCGTCTATTATCTCCCTCTCTTTATTTTACTATTATATTTTCTATTTCTTATTCTACAGAATTATCTTCAAACTTAGGAAAAATAGCTTAGCTATTAGTAACTTTTTATTACTTTATTTATAGTTCTAGTAATAAAATAGGGAATATATTATATATCTAGTAGTATTATTCTAGAAAATATACTTTATATATTTATTCCCCCACTTTCTTTAGTAATTAAAACTTTAATATACCTTAATACTAACTTCTTATATTTAAACTTAGAATTCTTTATTAAAAACTTGATAATTATTCCTTAATTATATATTTATAATTAATATCTTAAGTTATATTCTTTTACCTAACTTCTGATTACTATTTACTAATATTATACTATTCAGTAATATATTTAGCTAATATAAGTAACTTATTTTATAATATTTTATATTACTAAGTCTTTCTTAGTTATATATCTAACTATTTTCAAGTAGAACCTATATAGTTTTTCTATTAGTAAGTACCTAGTAGTACTATATTTATTATTATTATATATAAATATAGCTTCTAAACTATATTACTTAGATAATAAGCAAACTACTAGTAAATACTCTAAAATAATACTTTAATATCTAGTATATTTACTCTATTTAACTATCTATTTATAAGTAGTATACTATTAATAGCTATTATTTAATTAGTTATTCTACTATAAATTCTTCTTAAAATTAACTAGTAAAAAGTTTATCCTTATTACTAATAATACTTTCTAAAATACTAAACTAGTACTCTATTTCTTTATAGAATATTACTACTAACTCTATAACTATTATTTATTTTATTATTAGAATAAATATTATAAATTTTATAAACTTATCTATAATTACTATAATAGTATTATATATACTACTATTTCTACTTATATTCTCTAGTAATCTTATAATAAGATATATACTAATTTTATAAAATAGGTTTACTAGGATAAGTAGAAACTATATTTAGCTATATAATTTATATTTTAATACTTTAATCCCCTAGTAGATTTAACATAATATTATATAGTTTTATATATTTATAATTATATTATTTTAATAGAAATTCTATTTTATAAAATTATAAGTCTTATTAGTACCTATATAACTTATTTTACTTTTATTATAATATAAGTAAATAATTTTATATCTTAGGAACTCTATATTAAATATAATTAGTTTTCTTTAGAAAAAGAATATCCCCTCTATATTTACTAAGTACCCCTTTTATCTATTAATTATTTTCTAGGCTTTCTTTATATATACTTAATAACTTTCTTTATAAATCTATAATTTCTTAATAATTTATTTAATATCTTTCAAATCCTTTATAAAATATACTATTCTATCTTCTATAAGATCTTTATTACTAAATATAAAATATACTATACTAGAATAATAACTTTAGTTTCTTATAAGTTCTCTTTATTTATTAGTATTTACTAAATATTCTCTATTTTCCTATATATATCTTTATTATAAGTAAATATAGCTCTAACTATTACTATTTCTCTACTATTCCTAGTAAAGTAATACCCTAAAGATATTAAGTAACTTCTACTTCTAGGTCTAGCTTTTATACTAAAATACTTTTCTTATACTTATATTATCTAATTAAAAGATTGTACTAATTCTAATTTCTTTTTAGCTTTAGTAATTTTTTGGTAGGTATCTACTAATAATAGTTTAGTAAGTTATAATTTATTTATAAAGGTTAGTAGTATATTATAATACTTTATATCCCCTTTTATATAGTCTAGCTATCTAGATAATCTATTTACTAGATTAGTAATTCTAACTTAGTATTCTAGATTAAAGTTAAATACTAAAAGCTTATAAATCTAGTAGGTAAGTTTCCCCTAAAAATCCTATATTAATACTATTATAATATTTATTAAGGTTTAATAATCTATTAAGACTATGAATTTCTTTAAAAACCCTATTAAGTAATATCCCTAGTAGTTAAAGTTCTTAATAATAGTTAATAGTTCTTATTAGCCTATTCTTTATCTCTATTCTATTTTACTAAGCTTTTTTAAATAATAAGTAACTAGTTATTACTAGTTTCTACTTTTTATAATAAGATACCTAAGATTATTCGCTATAATATATCTATTTCTATTCTAGTTTCCTTAATAAAATCCTAGTACTAGAGAATAATTACTAGATAAAAAGTATTTTATAGTACTAGGAATATAGACTTTATATCTTCTAATTAAAAGAAGACTTCTTTCTCTATCCCCTCTTTAAAAAGTACTATAAGTAGTATTATTACTCTTAAATAATTAGTAATAAATTTATAGTAAAAGTTATAGAAGCTTAGAAATACTTAAAGTTCCTTAAATATCTCTAATAGCTTCTATTTAGTAATAGTTTAGATTCCTACTAGGCTATCTTAATCCTTTTTAAAGTAATTATATACTTTAAAAAACTTATTTTTTCTATATAGAATTCATATTTAGAGAATCTAGTAAAATAATATATTTAATATAACCTAGTAAATACCTATAATAATACCTTAATATAGTTTTTTCTAGTACCTATTATATATACTATAATATTATCTATATATATTATAAAGTATATATTAGTTAAACTAGTAAGTATATAGTTAATATATACCTAAAAGGTTACTAGTATATTTATAAGATTAAATAATATTACTATATATTTATAGTAGCTATACTATATCCTAAATACTATNCTTCTAGTAATCTTCTAGCTTAATCCTAATATAATAATAAATATCCTTAAAATCAATTTTCGAAATCTATATTGCTCCTTAAAATCTATCTAAGACCTTACTAATAAGTAATAATAAATATTAATTCTTAATTATAACTTTATTAAAACTTCTATAGTTAATATATAATTATAAAGAACTATTTGTCTTCAGAATAAAAAAGATTGATATACCTATTTTACTTATAAATAATTATATATATCTATTAACTAGGTTTTCTGTAATATATACTTTTAACTCTTCTAGTTATTACTTATTTAGTAGATATATAAACTTATAAAGTAGTTTCTTACCTAGTTCTAGTTTAATAATATACTTAGTATTTTCGAAAACTAGGATTAACTTCGCCGTAACCTCGTGAAATACTCCCTATTTACTTATAAGTTTTCTAGGGATATTTATAATTATAACAACTTTATCTACTTCTGTAAAAACTTCTATATAAACCCTAAAATTGTTATTTACCTTATTAATATATAATATATAAATAGTCCTATTATTCTTAATAATCTCCTAAATAAATACTTCGAGTTTAGTAATAGATATCTACTTATAATACTAAATATTTATTTAGGTATTTATTATAATACTTTCTTAGCCTATAGAATCCTATCTTAATAAGAAGTCTACATATTTTTCTAGCTAGTAAACACTAGTAAATAATTAGTATAATTTCTATAAATAACTATTTAAATCTATAAGAAAAAATATTAATTAGTAATACTTCCCTAGTTTTAATACTAAAACATTAAATCCCTTTAAAACAAACATAGTTACTTTAGCTAAAACTAGTCCTAATAACATTACTAGCTATTTACTAATAAAATCTACTTATAAATATAAATCTATATCTACTACTATTTCTTTCTCCTTAGTACTTTAGAGAATAATTACTAAACTCTTAACTATCTTCCCTATAATAACTAACTTCTTAACTAATATAAAAACTATTAGTTCTATTTCTATACTTATTTATTTCCCTAGATCTCTTTAATATAAGACTTAGTATTAATAACTTAAACTAAAATATAAAAACCTATAGTATTCTACCCTTAGCTAATGATTAGTATCGAGTTTATGTTTAGTTTAAACTTATAGTTTATAGCTTTATACCTTGTTTTATTATATAAGAAATATACCCCTATAATCTATAGTATAGCTGATATATATATATTCTTCTAATCTAAAGTAAGTATAGTATTATTTAACTTACTAATATCTTATTATTATCTATTTAGTATTAATAGGGTTAATAGACCTACTTAGCCTATTGCTTTTAAGGGTAGTAGTAGCTAGAATAGCTATAAATTTATATAAGTTTACTTATACCCCTTATCTTATATTAGTTCACTAGTATAATACTATCAGAGTTCCTATAATCTTTTAACTTCTATTATAATATTTCTAACCTTGAGGATAAAGATATTAAACTTCTCTATCTCTTTTTTTAAACTAGAATATAAATAATAGAAATAGATAAAAGTTTCTCTTTTATTCTAATTAAATCTAGGTATACTTAAATTCTAATATAATATTAACTACTTAGTATAATACTATATACGTAATTTGTATTCTCCTCATTATACTTCTTTAAACTTCTACTTATATAACTTCTCCTATATTTCTAAGCTAATATACTATTAGCAAATAAATATAATAAAATCAACTTAAATAAATTTATCCTCTAAACTAACCCTATAATTTCTCTATTCTATCTAAAACTAAAATACTAGTTTTATAAATACTTATTAGATCTATTAATTAACTATGTTACTTAGTTAGATCTAGTAGTTATCTTTAATAGTAGTAATCTAGTTATTAACTTATTTAACTATAAACTCCTCCCCTATTATTCTATAGTTATATAAGAATAATTTCTCCTAATCCTTAAATAATCTAAATATTACTAAATACTTAACTAACTATTAAATAAAAACTAAAATCCGCTTCTTATAAACCTCCTACTACTTTTATATCTACTTTTAATATATTACTATCTAAAACTATATAATTTCGAGTACCTAGCTTATAATATCTACTAGATCTAGCCTAGGTAGGAATAGTAACTATAATAGTACTCAGGATTACTTATTAAATCTAAACATTAATTACTGAAAACCTAGTAACTACTTAGCTTTTTAGGGTATAGCAGAAATCACTCTACTTCTTCTTTTTATATTAAGAAATAAGCATTCTTTCTTATAAAATATATCCTATATAATATCCTCTAATAATTACTACTTCTTAATATTTTTAATATATTATTAACGAAAACTTATATTAATACTAAACCCTAAATTATCTTAAGTAATATATAAAAAATATCTCTCTTTAGGGTTATTTTCCCTTAAAATAACTATCCTATTATTATTATTACTTTACTTACTTAATCCTTAGTAATAATATAATATAATAATAGTAGTCTTACTATATACTTCTGCTAAGTTAAATACTAATTATTAAAGCTTATCGAGGCTTATATTAGGTCTGTATTTATAGGGTAGTTATTCTCTGTAATACTAGTTACTACTTAATATCTTTACTTAAGCTAATTACTTAAAAGATTAAGTAGAAATAATAGAATTATAAAAATATAACTAAAAACCTTAACTAAGAAAGGTTCGGATATATAAATAAGATTTATATTACTATATAGATTATTACTTAAAGGATCTAAATTATAATCCTTCTACTGAAAACTCTTCTAATATTTAGCTAGCTAGTTACTAGGTGTACTATATAGTCCATTCGTTATATCTTTATATTAAAGTTTATAATTTATAGGAATACTTTAACCTTAAAATAATAATATACTAAAACCTCTATTTAGAGTTTCTTTAAAAGCTATTTTTAAGTAATTTTCCGAAAACTAAATAATACTAATAAGCTTATAAAATACCTGAATTAATTATTTTTAAACCTTTTACTTTTAGAAAGATTAATTACAAGGAAAATTAATAATTCCTAGTTAATACTACTAAAGAGGTTTAAGTAAAAAATATTATAGATTTTATAGAGAAGGGCTTGAAGGTTTATATAGCTTTCTATAGTTTCTATACTTCGAGGGCTTAAGATTACTAATATAAATATTTAAATTAAGCTTACCTAATAAGTTAGATTTTTAAGTATATAAATAAGGTATTATAGTACTAGTATTACTATATAGAAGAGGATATAGTAATATAAACTACGAACTTCTATAACTATTTTAGTATTATAGATAATCTATACCTCTAAAATACTATTATAGTATACTATAAGATATTCTAGTCCCCGAGATTTA
>RYZW01000802.1:878-23832 GCA_004367215.1 Colletotrichum trifolii | reverse complement strand
TTTACTGCCTGAGGTTTTCTCTGTTTAAACGGTTCCTCAGAACTAGTAGTATCTACAGGGTTTAATGTACTAGGTATAGCTTCCTTTACAGAGACCCCGAGAGGCATGTGACTTTAAATAGATCAGAGACCTTTAATACAACCATATTATAATAATATATTAACCTAGAAATATAAGAAAAGTTATATAAGAAGAAGCTTAAAGAGGTATAACAGGGAGAATACTAGTTACTTATATAGTAGTATACTAAATAATTAGTACTATATATACTAGAACCTAGGTATACCTAAATTTAACTAGAATAAAGAAAAAGCTTTTATCTACTTTTACTACCTATACCCTAGCTTAAAAAAAGAAATAGAGAAACTTAATATCCCTATCCTAAAAACTAGAAATATTATATAGAAACTAAAAGACTATAGGAACTCTAATAGTATTATACTAGTAAACTAATATAAGATAGGGGGTATAAATGAATTTATATAAATTTATAGCTATTCTAGCTATTACTACTTTTAAAAGTAATAGGCTAAATAGGTTTATTAACCTTATTAATACTAAGTAAATAGTACTAAAATACTAGTAGGTTAGGTAATATTATACCTACCCTAAGCTAGAAGAATATATATATATTAGTTATACTATAGATTATAAAGATATATTTCTTATATAGTAAGATAAAGTATAGAGCTACAAACTATAAGTCTAAAGTAAATACGAACTTAATACTAATAACTAGCTAAGAATAGAATACTATAGGTTTTAATATTTTAGTCTAAGCTATTAATATTAGCTTTTATATTAAAGAGATCTAGGGAAATAAATAAGTATAGAGATAAAACTAAAAATTCTTATACTAGTTAAGAAATTAGTTTTTATAAAGAAGATAACTAAAAACTTAGTAATTATTCTCTAAAGTATTAAAAAGAGGGAAATAGTAGTAAATATAAATTTATATTTATAAATAAACCTTATTAATAAATAACTAGTAATATTACTAGGATTAGTCCTAGCTAAAATAACTATATTTATTTTAGAGGGATTTAATAGTTTAGTATTAGAAATAGGTAAGTATTACTAGTTAGTATTCTTTCTTATAAACTTAAATAGTTATTTATAGAAATTACACTAACCATTTACTAGTATTTACTAGCTAGAAAAATATATAGATTTCTTATTAGAATATGACTTTATAAGTAGAGAAAATATTATAATAAATACCTAGATAAACACCTAGTATTATAAATAGATATTTACTACTAAACTAGAAGTATTTATTTAAGAGATTATTAAGAATAATAGGACTATTTATATATTATATATTAGTAAAGTTAGTAAAAGTTTTAAAGTTTATATAGAGGTTTTTAGAGAAGTAAATAAAATTTTTATAACTATAGATATCCCTAGGGAACTTATAAGTAAATAGGGAATATTTAATAAAGTTATAGTAAAGTTAGTCCTAGTCTTTAAAAATACTAAATATATTATTAAACTAGAACTAAATAAGAAATTACTTTATAAACTTATATATCTATTAAATAAGTAGGAACTAGAAAACTTAAAAATATATATTATAGAAAACCTAGTAAATAGATATATATAGCTTTTTATAAGTAAAGTAGGTATACTAATTTCTTTATTCCAAAAAAAGATAGCTCTTTATACTTATATATTAACTATACAAATCTTAATAAAATTATAATTAAGAACTAGTACCTACTACTACTTATTAGTAAATTCTTAGATAAACTTTAAGTAGTAATATAGATCTCGAAGATTAACTTTAAAGATACTTACTACTATATTAGGATTAAACTAGAAAATTACTAGAAAATAGTATTTAGGATATAGTATAACTACTATAAATATATAGTAATACTATTTAGTTTTACTAATATACTAATAACCTTTTAAATATTTATTAACTATATATTTACTAGTTTATTTAATATATACTATATAGTATATTTAAATAATATAATAATCCATATAATAAATACTAGAGGAAACTATATTAAAGTACTATTATAAATACTTATAAGGTTATACCAAATATAATTTTTTACTAAGCTTTCTACATACGAATTATATATAAAAGAATTAAGTTTTCTAAAATATATAATTACTTAGGAAAGTATTAAAATAGATTTAGTAAAAGTCTAAGCTATCACTAAATAGAAACTACTAGAAATAATCAAGGAACTTTAAGTATTCCTAGGCTTCTATAATTTTTCCTACAAATTTATTACTAATTATTCAGAAATAATAATACTACTTATAGTATTCCTTAAAAAAGAAATAGAAAAGAAAGTCTTTTTACAACTAGAAGATATAAAATCTATATTCTTAGTACTATAGAATACTTTTTATTTAGTAATTATTCTCTAATATTAAGACTCTATTAAAGAAACTAAAGTAGAGATAAATATATTATAATAAATAATCTTAAATATCCTATTACAAAATATCAAAAACTAGTAGTAATTAGTTACTTACTACTTGAAAAAGCTTAGTAAAATAGAATAGAAATAAAGAATAAACTAATAAGAACTATTAATTATTATTGAGAACCTTAATTACTAAAAATACTACTTAATAAAACTCTTGAAGAAATTTATAATCCTAATAGACTATTAGGTTTTAATAGGTATTATAATAGTACTAACACAGGACTTTCAAGGAAAACTTACCTACTAGATTTACAAATTGTTAGTATTTAACTTTAATCTAAAATACTAGCTTAAATTACTAATCTAGTAAATACATTATCTAGATAACTAGACTATATAAAAAAAGAAATAAAATACTATAATATATTACTAATTTTTATAAATGCATTATAATTTACTAACCTATTATTAGTAAATACCTACTAAAAAGTCATTAAAACTAAAAAAAAGCTTAGAATTAGTAAAAACTTTTACCTAAATAATATAAATATAAGAAAAGTACTTTAGTATAAAAGCTAGACCTAGAAATAGAGACTACTTAACTTCCCTAAAATACTACTTTACTAGGAATACTAGAAAAATAGTAATAGTTATAACTATAGTTATTTATAGTAAAAATGTATATAAGAAAGTAGAGAATACCTCATAAATATAAATAGGTAAAGAGAACTTATAAAAAACTAGGGTTATTATTCTAGTATAATATATCCTATATTTAATAATAAAAAGTCTTATAAAAATAAAATAATATATTTGATAGGAAACTCTAAAGATATTAAATAAATAATTAAAAAACGATTAACTTATAATAAGAATTATTAAATACATATAGAGAAAGCCTAGAGAATAACTAGTAAATAGAAAAAATACTTAGTAAATATAGAGAAAATACTTTCTTTTCTAAATAAAACTAGTTATATTTAATATAGAATCCCTAAAATATAGAATTATTCGTTTATATTATAATGAAAATAAAATAAACTATATAAAATAATAAAGCCTATAACTTTATAAAATAAAACGTCTATTAAAATAATATAATTATAGATATATAATATTATATAATATTATATTAAATCTCCTAAGAAATTAAAATACTAAAATATAGATTATATAACTAGTTATAATTTTTACTTATCCTAGTAAGACTATTTTAAGAAATTAGTATAAACTTTATTATAGGATTACTAGAGAATATATATAGAAATAGTAATATATATAATACTATCTTAGTAATTATAGATAAATTTATAAAATTCGTAATATTTATTCTAATAATAAAATAGATAATAGTTATAGAGCTAGTAGTAATATTCTATAAAGAAATAAAATACTAGTTTAGTACTCTAGAAAATATTATCAGTAATAAGGATAAATTCTTTACTAGTTGAATTTAAAAAGAATTTATAATAAAATAACTTATTGAATAATAGTTATTAATAATATACTACCTATAAATAGATAATTAAAGAGAATAAATATACTAGATATTAAAATATTACCTTAAAGTATTCGCTAGTAGTTTACTATAAAAGTATTATAGCTAAAAGCCTAGTAAGGGAAAGAGTAATAGTAAAAGGTAAGTCTCTATAGGTTATAAGACTTTAACTTAGTAGGCTAACTAGTAGTAGCTATAAGAGGGCTTTTATCCTATAGTAACTTAAGGCTACTATATTATATAATCTATATCCGTATAGTTAATCTGATCTATCCTAGCTATCCTAGTTCTCTATATAAACTATAAGGTATATCTTTATAACTATCCCCCCCTCTATAAACTTTAGGCCCTAAGGCCTATAAATACTATATAGCTACTTTCGAAAATGACTTTACTAGTTATTTACTAACTATTTAGCGATTGATAATAAAAGGATTCTTCTAATATATATATTACTATACGAGAGTTATCTTGTACGTGTATTAATATATAGGAGTCGTTTATCATATACATGTATTAATATATAGGAGTCGTTTATCCTATACATGTATTAATATATAGGGGTTATCCTATATATATATTAACGTATAAGGCTCCTGTTACTATATTAAATAATAGTACTTCCCGTAGGTATATTAACCTACAAGGTCTCCCGCCTATTAGTAAGGTTTTAGTATATTAACTAGGGATTTTTAAGGCTAAACCTAGGGTATCTAACCTTTTCCTATAAAGCTTCCTAAAAACTAATTAGGTATCTAAGGCTTCTTATAGCTAATTAGGCTACTAAGGTATTGGTATATATTTACTAGTAAGTTCTTCTAGGCTCTCTTATTACTATATAGTTTTAGGCTTTATATAGTTCTAGGGATTTCTCGAGTCTTTAGTAAGGTATTTATAGTAAACTTTTATAAAGTATTTTTACTATACTACATA
Organism: Colletotrichum trifolii; assembly: GCA_004367215.1. Classification (NCBI taxonomy): domain Eukaryota; kingdom Fungi; phylum Ascomycota; class Sordariomycetes; order Glomerellales; family Glomerellaceae; genus Colletotrichum; species Colletotrichum trifolii. Next base: position 19,011 of record RYZW01000802.1, on the reverse strand, counting down.
GCCCTAGGCTTTACTTAGCTTTAGGGACTTTTTAGTAAACTTTTAGTAATAAGGCATTTATAGTAAACCTTTATAATGTATCCTGGTTTCTAGTAGAATATATAGAACTTATTATAGTAATAAGTAGCTATAGTATAGCTTAACTTGCTATATACTTTGTATAAAAGTCGGCGGTCTTTAAAATGCTTATATTCTTTAAAGTGTTTACGCTCTTTAAAGTATAGCTTTTTTAGTAGGGGGCTTTCTGAAATATTAGTCTCCCTATAGTTATCGGGTACTAACCTTTTAGTAGTAGTATTCCTAATACTACTAAAGCTTTTATAAAGTTATAATATCTCTTATAAATACTTAGCTATTAGGGCTACTACCCTAAGTAGCTAGTTATCAAACTTCTAGTATTATAAATATTACTATAACTTAACTTTAGAGTAATAGAAAAATATGAATATATAAAGCTTCGATATTTCTATAGGGGTATTTAGGGCTTTATAGATAGTTAACTATTTAGTATAAAACTTTAGGAGGGACTAGCTTTTATATTAAAGCGTATGAAGTATACTATAGAAGTATAGTTTTTGTAATATAGGGTTAATTAATAAATAGCAAGTAAATACTATAAAGTTAGCCTATATAGGGTCTAGTAAAGTATATTAGTAATTACACTACTAGGTCTAGAGAGTATAGGAGAGTTTTATTAAGGCTTATTGAATTTTTAAACCTCTGAGACCTATAGCTATAATATATAGGTATCTGAAATCGCTATTAACTAATCCTCGATTTTATATAGGGTAGTACTTTTATAGAGGAGGCTATAAGGGTAACTAAGAAGCCTAGAGTATTCCTTGTAATTAATATCGCGAATTAATAGTATAGAAGTTATTATATATTCGCTACTAGATAGCCGAGCTGATATTATCTCTATAAAAGAAAACTACTATTCGAGGAGGTATACGAGTACTACTATAGTTACTATTCAAGGTTTAGGTAATATAGTCGCCGTATATTTAGCTATAGTAGTAGGTTTAGCAGGGTTTTTAGTAGCTGTAATTTCGGGTATTATTATTTCTAGTGCTATCGCTATATGTTTAGCGACTATTTATTATAATAGAACTATTACTGAAATCCTAGCTTTACTTTTCTAGGAAATAGAAATTAAAGAATTATAAAAGTATTATAGCTAAAAGCCTAGTAAGGGAAAGACTAATAGTAAAAAATAAGNAGTAATAGTAAAAAGTAGGTCTCTATAGGTTATAAGACTTCAACTTAGTAGGCTAACTAGTAGTAGCTATAAGAGGGCTTTTATCCTATAGTAACCTAAAGCTACTATATTATATAATCTATATCTATATAGTTCATCCGATCTATCCTAGCTATCCCGGCTCTCTGTATAGGTTCTAGGGTATATCCTTATATTTACTTACTATCTAAGTAGTATAACTTAGGAAAACTATATTTATATATAATAATAATAAATATAATACTACTAAATACTGACTAATAGAAAAACTATATAAATTATACTTAAGAATAGTTGAATATATAGCTAAGAAAAACCTAATAATATAGGGTATTATAGAGTAGATTATTTATATTAGCTAAATATATTACTACATAGTAGAATATTAGTAAATAATAATCGAAAATTACATAAAAATATATAACTTAAAATATTAATTATAAGTATATAATTAGGCAGTAGTTATTAGGTTTTTAATAAAAAGTTTTAAGTTTAGATATAAAATATTAATACTAAAATATATTAAAGTCTTAATTACTAAAAAAGTAGGAAATTAAGTATATAAAATATATCTACTAGAATAGTATTATTAGATATATAATATATTCCCTATTTTGTTACTAGAACTATAGATAAAATAGCGAAAAGATACTAATAACTAAACTATTTTTCCTAAATTAGAAAATAACTCTATAGAATAAGAGATAGAAGATATTATAACGAAATAAACAAAAAGAAATAATAGATATTTCTTTATAAAATAAGCTAAGTAGCTTATAAAATATAATATATAAAAAACTATAGTTAACCTAAGTAATATATAAGAAACTATTTAGAAATTCGAAAAATAGATAATTGAATACTATAAGAAATAAAATAATTAGCCTATTATTAATACTAATAACTTAGTAACTATATCTTAGAAAAAGAAAAATCTATTAACTACTTAAATAACTTAAATACTAATCTAAGAAATATATCCCTAAATTAGATATACTAGTATACCTTAGTAATAACTTAGTAACAATATATATAATAGAAATAATTATTATATTTAAAACTTAGGTATATTCTTATAAAAGTATCCCCGACTTCTCTTTATGGGGATAATAAAGATAATAAATACCATATATATAATAAGTACTATAAGTATAATAGAAATAAGTACTAGATTTATAATAAATACTATAAATATAATAGCTCTCTTAGTAACTCTTCTAGTAATAGAAGTTTTCCTTATAAAAATAACTTTCTTAGTTAGTATAACTTTTTAGGGAATAGTAGATTTTTAAGTAGTAAACTAATAACTACTAGATATAGAAATAATAGGAATAGATATAAAATTACTATAAGTTTTATACTTTTTAGTAAGAAGTTCCTTATCCTCCTCTTCTTCTTTATTTTCTACTTTTTCTTTATCTTTATTATTAGGACAAAATTAATACTAGGGGCTTACTAAGTAGATTTTAGAGTATAGAATATAATTAATAAGTATAAATAAGTTAGTATTACTAGTAATAAAATAGGGAGCTTATAAAGAAGTCTCTATAATTTTAGACTTTCTATTCTTATTATTATTATTATTATTATTACCTTTACTACTATCTTTAGATAAGTATAGCAAATATAGGGTATAAGCCTAGTAAAGTATAGTAATATTAGAACTACAAAGAATAAAATAATTACTAGTAATAATAATAAATTATAGAAATATATTATACTCTAAATATTTGGTAATATTGTAGTGAAAATCGTTATTAAAATAAAGAAATATCATAATATGATAAATCTTAATACTTGTAAAGACTAGAACATAATAAAGATTATCGAGAAAATAGAATGATACTTCTTCTAGAATATAAGTAAGACTATTATTCTAAAGATAAATAGGTTATGTAATAGATAAATAGTAAAATACCTTAGCTTTATCTTCTAAAGTATTAATTTATTTAGTTAATTATTTAGTTACTTTTGCTCTATACCTGAAATAGTATCTAAGCTCTTCACCCTATATATAGATTTAACTATAAATTTACCTAATAATAGTATTCATACTAATACTAGCTTATAACTAGTTAAAATAGTAATGAAATTACTTATTATTATAGATATTTATACCCCTAGTTCTAATATTTAACTTTATAATAATAGAAGACCTCATAGTAATAGTCTATACAGGGAAAGCTTTATTAAGACTAGCTAAAGCTTAATATATATAGCTAAAAATAACTACTAAGGTTATAGGGTTAAGAACCTTTTTGAACTTTTTAAAGATAAAATAAAATAGAATACCTATTTCGAGATATAAAAGCTAGGTATTCCGTGATCTATTGCTTTTTTATAATTGTATTTTTATAATAGAATTGAAATTTCCTCGAAATCTATACAGCTACTTATAAAAAGATAACTACAAGATAAGTATAGAGATATCTAGCTATAACTATTATAATTAAAGCTATTAGTATATTAGACTAAGCCTTAATAAAATCATTCTAAATACTATAATCAAAGAATCATTTATAAATATTTAAAAAGAATTATCTAGCTATCTTATAAATTACTATACTAAACTAATATAAAGATATAATAAATAGACTATATAGTACGCCTAATAACTAGCTTACTAGGTACTAGAAGAGCTTTTAGTAGAAAGATTATAATTTAGATATTTTAAGTAATAGTCTATATAATAATATAAATCCTATTTATATATCTAAACTTTTCCTAGTCGAAACCTTTAGCTATACTCTTATAATTATATTACTTCTATTTAATCTTTTAAGTAACTAGTATAAATAAAGATATCGGGTAGTAATTTATATTACGGAGAATAATTACCTTATAGGTATAGACCTAACATAAACTTTAATAAATTTTAATAATTAGTACTTAAATTAGTAGAAATATACAATAAGACTACTATTATTATACTATACTATTACTAAAGATTAAATGAGTAGAGTAATAAAAATAATAGGATAATTACCCTAGAGGAAACTAATCCTAAAAGAAATATTTCCTATATACTACTTAAAATAATTTAAAACCTAGTATTAATATAAATCCTTACTAATAGTATATTAAAGAATTTAAGAAGGGGGAGTTATTAGAAGATTTAATATGAGATATATCTTATAAATAAGAATACTTATTTCCTAATATAAGCAAAGAAATTAGAATAATTTCTACTATACTTTTAAAAACTAAGTAGTTACTAGGTTTTTAGTAATTAATACTTAGATTTAATACGTAATCCTAAGTATTATTATACATACTATTCCTATTTAAACTAGATATAGTAGATATGATAAGTAAAATACTAAAACCTATATAATCCTAGATAATAATATACTAAGAATAGATATAAAAATAATACGAAACTTATAAAGAGTAAATTATAATTCTTATCTAATAACTAACTAAATAATTAATAGTATTTAAACTACTTAAAAATTAAGAAAAACTACTTTTATATAACTATAAAATAATAGGAGAAAGGTTTATAATTAAATAAATTAATAACTAGATTATTACTATTAAGGATAACTACTAGATCTAATTAAGTAATATAGTTAACTAATAGATCTAGTAAATATTTATAAGACTAGTATTTTAACTCTAGATAGAATAGAGAAACTATAAAGCTAACTTAGAAGATAAACCTATTTAAGCTAATTTTATTATATTTACTTGCTAATAGTATATTAACCTAGAAATATAAAAGAAATTATATAAGTAAAAACTTAAAAAAGTATAATAGGGAAAATACTAGTTACTTATATAGTATTATACTAAGTAGTTAGTGCTATAATAGAACCTAAATATACTTAGATTTAATTAGAATAAAAGAGAAACTTTTATCTATTTCTACTACTTATACCTTAACTTAAAAAAAGAAATAAAGAGACTTAATATCCCTATCCTAAAAACTAGAAATATTATAATAAAAACTAAAAGATTATAGGAACTCTAATAGTATTATACTAGTAAACTAATATAAGATAAGGTATATAAGTAAGGTTATATAGATTTATAGCTATTCTAGCTATTATGATTCTTAAAAGGGGTAAGCTAAATAAGTTTATTAATTCTATTAATACTAAGTAGATAGTAAAAAGATACTAATAAGTTAAGTAATATTATACCTATTCTAAGTAAGAAGAATATATACGTATTAGCTATACTATAAACTATAAAAATATATTTCTTATATAGCAAAATAGGATATAGAGCTATATACTATAAATATAAAATAAATATAAACTTAATACTAATAGCTAGCTAAGAGTAGAGTATTATAAGCTTTTATATTTTAGTTTAAACTATTAATACTAGTTTTTATATTAAAGGAATCTAGGGAAATAAATCAGTATAGAAATAGAACTAATAATTGTTATACTAGCTAAAAAAATAATCCTTATAAAGAAAATAGCTAAAAACTCAGTAATTATTCTCTAGAGTACTAAAGAAAAATAAATAATAGTAGATATAGATTTATATTTATAACTAGACTTTATTAGTAAATAACTAGTAATATTACTAAGACTAGTTTTAGTTAAAATAACTGTATTTACTTTAGAGGGATTTAATAGTTTAGTATTAAAACTAGGGAAATATTACTAGTTGATATGTTTTTTTATAAATTCAAATAACTATTTATAGAAACTACGCTAACTATTTACTAGTATTTACTAGCTAGAAAGATATATAGATTTCTTATTAAAATAAGACTTTATAAGTTAGGAAAGTATTATAATAGATATTTAGATAAATACTTAGTATTATAAATAGATATTTATTACTAAACTAGAAGTATTTACTTAAAAGAGTGTTAAGGATAATAAGACTATTTATATATTATATATTAGTAAAATAAGTAATAACTTTAAGGTTTATATAGAAATCTTTAAAGAAATAGATAAAGTTATTATAATTATAGATATCCCTAGAGAACTTATAAGTAAATAAAGAGTATTAAATTAAATGATAATAAAATTAGTCTTAGTCTTTAAAAATACTAAATATATTATTAAACTAGAATTAAGTAAGAAATTACTTTATAAGTTTATATATTTACTAAATAAGTAATAACTAGAAGAATTAAAAGTATGTATCGCGGAAAACCTAGTAAATAGATATATATAGCTGTTTATAAATAAAATAAGTATACCAATCTTTGTTATTCTAAAAAAATAGTTCCCTATAACTATATATTAACTATAGAAATCTTGATAAAATTATAATTAAGGATTAATACTTATTACTACTTATTAGTAAGCTTTTAAATCGATTTAAGGGATTAATATAGATTTTAAAAACTAACTTTAAAAATACTTATTACTATATTAGGGGGAGGGGCTGATGGCTTGCTTTCTACTGCGACTATTAGTAGACATGTTACCCCTTGAAGTATGATTTTAGCCTTCCTACCCCCCCCCTACTAACCACTATAGCTAGCCCCTAGTTAATTTAGGGCTGAACCCCTTATAGCTATAGCTAGTATACTTGCCCCGCGTTAACTTTTTCAACAATAAACAACTAATTATTCCTTCTGCGATAACCTTATACCTTTACACCTTCATGCCTTTATAGCTACGTATAATTTAAATATCTCGAGATATTTAATTACTACTAACTATAAGTACTCTGTTTAAATGTTTATTATAACCTTAATATCCGTAACCTTAATATTTCCTAGACAAAGTTTTACTTACTTCTAAGACGAGACTTTATGCTACTAATATGAAAGTTCTCTATTACTAATATGGGTTAATTTATGATCTCTATATAAGTCTAGTAGGACTTGGCCTGCTTTTGTTAGTGAATAATTTTAATATATTAATCGAGTATAGCTAATATATAAATAATATTTATATAGATATGGATATTTCTGGTATAGTTAGATAGTTTTTAAAACCCCTGTGATTATAGTATTATAATACTCTAAGGTATCTAGTAATTAATATTATAGTAAAGTATTAATATTAAGGTATTATCTAATCGATACCTGGTTACTAATATTATTGGCTTAGTATAGTAATTCGTAGGATAGCTAGATGATTTTCTTTTAAATATCTATAGGTTATTTTTCGATTATAGTATTTAGAATGATTTTATTGAGGCCTAGTCTGATATACTAATAGTTTTAATTATAATAGTTATAGCTAGATATTTCTATACCTATATTATAGTTATCTTTTTATAGGTAGCTATATAGATTTCGAGGAGATTTCGATTCTATTGTGAAGGTATAGTATACTACTACTCTAGCTTCTAGGTTATACTAAGGATAGTTTAGTTACAGAAAAGCGATAGATTACAGAACACCTAGCTCTTATATCTCGAAGTAGGTACTCTGTTTTATTCTATTTTCAAGAGGTTTAAAAAAATTCTTAACCCTATAACCTTAGTAGTTACTTTTAGCTATATATATTAAGCCCTAGCTAGTCTTAATAAAGCTCTCCCTATATAGATTATTACTACGAGGTCTTCTATTACTATAGGGTTAAATGTTAGAATTAGGGGTATAATTATCTATAATAATAGGTAATTTCATTACTATTTTAACTAGTTATAAGTTAGTATTAGTATGAATACTATTATTAGGTAAAATCTATAGATAAATCTATATATAAGGTGAAGAGCTTAGATACTATTCTAGGTATAGGGCAAAAGTAACCAAACTACTATATTAGGATTAAATTAGACGATTACTAGAAAATAGTATTTAGGATATAGTATAGCTATTACGAATATATAGTAATACTATTTAGTTTTATTACTATACTAGTAACTTTTTAGGTATATATTAACTATATACTTACTAGTTTAATTAATATATATTATATAGTATATATAGATAATATTATAGTATATATAATAAGTATTAGAAAAGACTATACTAAAGTATTATTATAAATATTTACTAGGCTATATAAAACGTATTTTCTTACTAAGTTTTCTAAATATGAATTTTATATAGAAAAAATAAGCTTCCTAAAGTATATAATTACTCGGGAAAGTATTAAAATAAGCTTAGTAAAAATCTAAATTATTACTAAATAGAAACTACTAGAAATATTTAAAGAACTTTAAATATTCTTAGATTTCTATAACTTCTACTATAAATTTATTACTAATTATTTAGAAGTAATAGTATTATTTATAATACTCTTTAAAAAAGGGATAGAAAAGAAGATTTTCTCGTAGCTAGAAGACGCGAAATCTATATTCTTAGTATTATAAAATATTTTTTATTTAGTAACTATTTTCTAATACTCCCGCTTGACGTAGTGGTTTAACGTCTAGCTAGCTTTTACCGTTTTACGGCAAGAGTAATAAGTTCGAATCTTGTAGCAAGTAACCGCGACTAGTAGCTATATATTTTCCGATTATATAAACTAAGTATAGTAACTACTACTAGCTAGTAGCTTTTACTAATAGCTATTAATAGCTAGTAACTATTAATAGCTAGTAATAAGTATTATTAGCTAGCTAGTATTAGTATCACATGACCTATTATAATCCTTAAAGAATAACTATAATAGATAGGTTTATACTTTCCCTTTATAATATACTTTCCTATTTATTAGCTATCGTATTAACTAACCGCGTTTGCTACTTAAGGTTTCCTCCGTTTAAACGGTTCCTTAGTACTAGTAATATCTATAGGGTAAATAAGGCAAGAGCCGATAACTAGGTATAACTACCTTTAAAAGGTCCCGGAGAAGCATATAACTTTAAATAGATCAGAGACCTTTAATATAACTACTATTTTCTAATACTAGGATTTCATTAGAGAAATTAGAATAGAAATAGATATATTATAATAAGTAATCTCAGGTATTTTATTATAAAAAGTAGAAAACTAGTAATAACTAGTTATTTACTATTTAAAGAAGCTTAGTAAAGTAGAATAGAAATAGGGAATAGGCTAATAAAACCTATTAATTATTTTTAAGAGTTTTAACTACTAGGAATATTACTTAATAGGATTCTTAAAGAAGTTTATAGTCCTAATAGCCTATTAGGCTTTAATAAGTATTATAATAATACTAATATAAAACTTTCGGGGAAAGTTTATTTACTAGATTTATAAGTTCTTAATATTTAATTTTAATCTAGAATACTAGTTTAGAATTACTAATCTAGTAAATAGATTATCTAGATAACTAAACTATATAAAAAAGGAAATAAAGTATTATGATATATTACTAACCCTTATAAATAAATTATAATTTACTAAATTATTACTAGTAAATGTTTATTAAAAAGTTACTAAAGCTAAAAAAAACTTAGAATTAATAAAAACTTTTATTTAAATAATATAAATATAGGAAAAATACTTTAGTATAGAAGTTAGACTTAGAAGTAGAAACTATTTAACTTCTTTAAAATATTACCCTATTAGGGATACTAGAAAAATAGTAATAGTTATAGTTATAATTATTTAAAATAAAGATATATATAAGAAGATACGGAATACCTAGTAAATATTAATAAGTAAAAAGAACTTATAAAAAGTTAGGATTATTATTCTAATATAGTATATTTTATATTTAATAATAAAAAGTCTTATGAAAGAAAATAGTATATTTTATAGGGGATTCTAAGGATATTAAATAAATTATTAAAAAACTATAGACTTATAATAAAAATTATTAAGTATATATAGAGAAAACCTAGAAAACAATTACTAAGTAAAGAAATTACTTAGTAAATATAGAAGGAATACTTTTTTTCTAAAGAAAACTAGTTATACTTAATATAGAATCCTTAAAATATAAAATTATTTATTTATATTATAATAAGAATAAAATAAATTATATAAATACTAATAAGATTTNAGTAAATTATATAAGTACTAATAAGACTTATAATTTTATAAAATAGATTTTTATTAAAATCATATAATTATAAATATATAAAACTATATAATACTATATAAAATCTAATAAAAAACTAGAATACTAAAATATAAGTTATATAGTTAGTTATAGTTTCTACTTATCCTAGTAGGACTATTTTAAGAAATTAATATAGATTTTATTATAGGATTACTAGAGAATATATATAGAAATAGTAATATATAGAATATTATCTTAGTAATTATAGATAAGTTTATAAAGTTTATAATATTCGTTCTAATAATAAAGTATATAATAGCTATAAAGCTAGTAATAATAATTAACGAGGAAATAGAGTATTAGTTTAGTATTCTAGAAAATATTATTAGTAATAGAGAACAACCTTTTACTAGCTAATTCTAAGAAGAATTTATAATAAAATAACCAATTAAAAAGTAGTTATTAATAGTATACTAGTTACAAGTAAATAGTTAAATAGAATAAATATACTAGATATTAATGTATTACTTTAAAATATTTACTAGTAGTTTACTTATTATCTAAGTAGTGTAATTTAGGGAAAATATATTTTTATATATAATAATAGTAGATATAATACTACTAAGTACTTACTAATAGAAAAGCTATATAAGTTCTATTTAAGAACAATTAATCTTATTAGTTATATTAAAGGTCGCTGATCTATTTAAAGTCATATGCTTCTCGGGAACTTTTTAAAGGAAACTATACCTGGTACTTTCTAAACCCTATAGATACTACTAGTTCTGAGGAACCGTTTAAACGGAGAAAACCTTAGGTAGTAAATGCGGTTAGTTAATACGATAGCTGACAAATGCGGAAAGTATATAAAAAGAAGGTATAGGCTTATATTTATTATAGNATAATAGCTATAAAGCTAGTAGTAATATTCTATAAAGGAATAGAATACTAATTTAGTATTTTAAAAAGTATCATTAATAATAAGGATAAATTCTTTACTAGTTAATTTTCAGAAGAATTTATAGTAGAATAACTAATTAAATAATAGCTATTAATAATATACTATTTATAGATAGATAATTAAATAGAGTAAATATATTAGATATTAAAGTATTACTTTAGAGTATTTACTAGTAATTCACTTATTATCTAAGTAGTATAACTTAGAGAAGCTATATTTATATATAATAATAATAGATATAGTATTACTAAGTATTTAATAATAGAAAACCTATATAGGTTTTACTTAAGAATAATTAAATATATAATTAAAAGAGACTTAATAGTATAAAGTATTATAGAGTAAATTATTTATATTAGCTAAATATATTACTAGATAGTAGAATATTAGTAAATAGTAGTTAAAAGTTAGGTAAAAATGTATAATTCGAGATATTAATTATAAGTATATAATTGGGGAGTAATTATTAAGTTTTTAATAAAAACCTTTAGGTTTAAATATAAGAAATTAGTATTAAAATATATTAAAGTTTAAATTACTAAGAAAGTAGGCGAATAGGTTTATAGGGTATATTTACTAGAATAGTATTACTAGATATATAATATATTCTCTATTGTTTTATTAAAACTATAAATAGAGTAGTAAAAGCATATTGATAACTAGGCTATTTTTCCTAAATTAGAGGATAATTTTATAGAATAAGAAATAGAGGATATTATAGTGAAATAAAGAGATGGAGATAATAGATATTTCTTTATTAGATAAACTAAGTAGTTTATAGAATATAATATATAGGAGATTATAGTTAATTTAAGTAATATATAAGAGGTTATTTAAAAACTTGAAAAACAGATAATTAGGTATTATAAGAAATAAGATAATTAGTTTATTATTAATACTAATAATTTAGTAATTATATTTTAGAGGAGGGGAGGAAATAATTCTATTAATTATTTAGATAATGTGAAAACTAGTCTAAGAAGTATATCCCTAAATTAGATATATTAGTACATCTTAGTAATAACTTAGTAAAAGTATATATAATAGAAATAATTATTATACTTAAAGCTTAAGTATATTCTTGTAAAAGTATCCCTAATTTGTTTTATAAGGATAATAGGGATAATAAGTATTATTAGTATAATAAGGATAAGTATTAGTATTATAGTAAGTACTATAGGTATAGTAGTTTACTAAGTAACCCTCTTAGTAATAGAAATCTTCTTTATAAAAATAGTTTTCTTAATTAGTATAGTTTTTTAGGGAAAAGTAAACTTTTAAGTAGTAGGTTAGTAGTTACTAGATATAGAAGTAATAGGAGTAAATATAAAACTACTATAAGTTTTACGCTTTTTAGTAAGAGGTTCCTCTTCTTCTTCTTCTTTATTTTTATTTTTATCTTGTTTTTCTTTATTTTTATTATTAGAAGAAGAATAATACTAGGGGCTTGCTAAGTAGATTTTAGAAGATAGGATATAATTAATAAGTATTAACAAGTTAGTATTACTAGTAGTAAAGTAGGGAACCTATGAAAAAGTCTCTATAATTTCAGATTTTTTACTTAGTTACTTTTACTCTATACTTATAATAGTATCTAAGCTCTTTACTTTATATATAGATTTATCTATAAATTTTACCTAATAATAGTATTCGTATTAATACTAGCTTATAACTAGTTAAAATAGTAATGAAATTACTTATTATNAACTAGTTAAAATGGTAATGAAATTATTTATTATTATAGATAATTATACCCCTAGTTCTAACATTCAACCTTATAGTAATAGAAGACCTCGTAATAATAGTCTATATAAAGAAAGCTTTATTAAGACTAGCTAGGACTTAATATATATAACTAAAAGTAATAATTAAGGTTATAGGGTTAAGGATTCTTTTGAACTTTTTAAAAATAGAATAAAATAGAATACTTATTTTAAGATATAAAAACTAGGTATTCTTTAATCTATTACTTTTCTATAACTTTTATAATAAAACTAAAATTTCCTCGAAATCTATATAGCTACTTATAGAAAGATAATTATAAGATAAATATAGAGATATCTAGTTATAATTATTATAACTAAAGCTATTAGTATATTAGACTAGGCGTTAATGAAATTAGTCTGAATACTATAATTAAAAAGTAGTTTATAGATATTTAAAAGAAAATTATCTAGCTATCCTATAAGCTACTATGCTAAGCTAATAATATTAGTAACTAGGTATCGATTAGATAATACCCTAATATCAATAGTTTACTATAATATTAGTTACTAGATACTTTAGAATATTATTTAGTTACTTTTGCTCTATACCTAGAATAGTATCTAAGCTCTTTACTTTATATATAGATTTAACTATAGATTTTACCTAATAATAGTATTTATATTAATACTAGCTTATAACTAGTTAAAATAGTAATGGAATTACCTATTATTATAGATAATTATATTTCTAGTTCCGATATTCAACCCTAGAGTAATAGAAAACCTCGTAGTAATAGTTAGGGAGAGTTTTATTAAAACTAAAATTTGATATATATAATTAAAAGTAACTACTAGGGTTATAGGGTTAAAAACCTTTATAAATTTTTTAAAATAGAATAGAATAGAATACTTATAAGAGCTAGGTATTCTATAATATATTACTTTTCTATATCTATACTTTTATAATAGAACTAAAATCTCCTCGAAATCTATATAGCTACTTATAAAAAAGGAAGTATAGAATAAGTATAGAAATATCTAGCTATAACTATTATAACTAAAACTATTATTCTATTAAAATAGATTTTAATAAAATTATCCTAAGTATTATAATTAATAAATAACTTATAGATATTTAAAAGAAAATTATCTAGTTAACTTATAATTTATTATACTAAACTAATAATATCAAGGACTAAATATTAATTAACTAATATTTCAATATTAATATACTACTATAATACTAATTATTAGATACTTGAGAATATTATAGTAATATAATTATAGAAGTTTTAAAAACTATCTAGCTATACTAGGAATATCTATATCTATACGAGTATTATTTATAAGTTAGCTATTAGTTATAATTAATTAATATATTAAAATCGTTCGCTGATAAAAGTAGGCTAAGCCCTACTATTATATAGAGATCGTGAATTAGTTTATATTAGTTATAGAGAATTTTTATATTAGTAATATAAAGTCTCGTCTTAGGGGTAGGTAAAGCTTAGTTTATAATAAGGATATTAAAGTTGTAGATATTAAGGTTATGATTTGAATAGAGTGCTTATAGTTAGTAGTAATTGAATATCTCGAGATATTTGAATCGTGTATAGCTATAAGGGTATGAGGGTATAAGGGTATAAGGGTGTGAGGGTATAAAGGTGTGAGGGTGTAAGGGTGTAAGGGTGTAAGGTTATTGTAGAAGGAGTTANGTGGAAGGAGTTGTTAGTTGTTTGTTGTTGAAAAGGTTAATATAGGGCAGGTATACTAGCTATAGCTATGAGGGGTTCGGCCTTAGATTAACTGAAAGCTAGCTATAATAGTTAGTAGGGGGGATAGAAGGGCTGAAATTGTACTTTAGGGGGTAATATATCTACTAATAGTTGTAATAGAGAGCGAGCTATTAGCCTCTCCTTTAAAGTATTATAATACTATAATTATAAGGGTTTTAAAAACTATCTAGCTATACTAGAAATATTTATATCTATATAAGTATTATTTATATATTAGTTATACTTAATTAATATATTAAAATTATTTACTAATAAGAATAAGCTAAGTTTTATTATACTTATATAGAGATTATAAGTTAGCTTATATTAGTAGTAGAGAACCTTTATATTAGTAGTATAAAGTCTTGTTTTGGGGGTAGGTAAAGCTTAGTAGGGATATTAAAGTTATAGATATAAAGGTTAGAATAAATATTTAAATAGAATACTTATAGTTAGTAGTAATTCAATATTTTAAGATATTTGAATTATATATAGCTGTAAGAGTATAAGGGTATAAGAGTATAAAGATATAAGGTTATTGTAGAAGGAATTCCTAGTTATTTATTATCTGTGAAAAGGTTAATATAAAGTAGGTATACTAGCTATTATAACTATGAGGGGTTTAGCCCTAGATTAACTAGAGGTTAGCTATAATAGTTAGTAGGGGGAATAGGAAGGCTGAAGTTATATTTTAGGGGGTAATATGTCTACTAATAGTCGTAGTAGAGAGCAAGCTATTAGCCCTTCCCTTTAGATTTTTTACTCTTATTATTATTATTATTATTATTATTATTACCCTTATTACTATTTTTAGAAAGATATGGTAAATATAAAGTATAAATTTAGTAAAGTATAGTAATATCGGAACTACGAGGAATAAGGTAACTTCTAGTAATAGTAACGGGGTATAAAAGTATATTATACTCTAAATATTTAGTAATATAGTAATAAAAGCTATTATTAAAATAAAGAAATATTACGATAGGATAGATTTTAATACTTTTAAAGACTAGAATATGATAAGGATTATCGAGAAAATAAAGTAGTACTTTTTCTAGAGTATAGGTAGGACTATTATTCTAAAAATAAGTAAATTATATAGTAAATAGATAGCGAAATACTTTAGTTTTATTTTCTAAAGTATTAATCTATTTAATTAATTAGTAATAATAATATAGTAAGCTTTTAGTAACCTATAGTAAGAATATATATAAAATATAGGTATTTATAGATAAATATATTTTTTATAAGAAAAATTAGTCTATAACTAGCTTCTTCTTTATTACCCTTTTAAAAAAGTTATAAATAATCTTACCTACTTTATACTACTTCGCTAATAGCTTAGTAAATATATAGAATAGTTTACTTTTATATTTAGAGGTTATTTCTTACTATTTAAATATATAATAATAGATTATAACTTAGTTCTATATTGTTTAGGTAGTACTATATAACTCAAATGGAACCTAAAATATAAAATATTAATAATAAATAGTAAAGGGATAATAAAAAGATAACTTATTCTACAATACTTTTATTTATTTTTCTTGTAAAAAATACATTTTCTTAATTGATTACTGATAATATAGAGTAACTTCTTAGTATTAACATAAAGTAAAAAGAGACAGCTAAAATAAAGCGAATAGTTACTAGGCTAAAGCTAAAGAAAGCTTTTATTAGTAATATTATCCCTATTATAAATAAAAACGTGAAATATAGTAGTAATAGATATAATCTAGGATATTTTCGCGGAACGTATAGTATAATAATAATAAAGATAAAAAGAATTGTGGTTGTATTAAAGGTCTTTAACTATTTAAGTTATATGCTTCTCGGGGACCCTATAAAGGAAGCTATACCTAGTAGTCAGCTCTTACCTTATATACCTACTAGATATTACTAGTTCTGAGGAACCGTTAAACGGAGAAAACCTTAGGCAGTAAGATATAGTTGGTAAATATAATATTTGACAAATAGGAAGGTATATTCGTTACAAAGGGAAAGTACAGGCCTATATCTATCATAGTTACTTTTTGAGGATTATAGTTATATAATACTAAATATTAGCTAGCTAGTAATACCTATTACTAGCTATTAATAGTCGCTAGCTATTAATAGTAGGCGGCAAGTATTGATAGCTGGTAGTAGTTGCTATATAGTTTATGTAATCGGAAGGTATGTATACCTACCGGTCACGCTTGCCCGCCGCAGGATTTGAACCTACTACTCTTGCCGTGACAGTAAGAGCTAGCTAGACGTTAAACCACTACGTCAAGCGGGTAAAGATAAAAAGAAGAATAAAGAAAAGAAAAAAATATACAGAGAAACGAAAAGTAGCGAGTTAAGTAGTAAATATAAAGGGGTATCTAAGAATTAAGTATTATAAAAATATTAGTAGTTGTATTAAAAGTCTCTGATCTATTTAAAGTTATATACTTCTCCGGGACCCTTTAAAGGTAGTTATACCTAGTTATCGGCTTTTATTTTATTTACCCTATATATAATACTAGTACTGAGGAACTGTTTAAATAGAGGAAACTTTAAGTAGTAAATGTAGTTGGTTAATATAATAAGTAATAAATGGGGAAAGTATAGGCTTATCTATTATAGTTACTCTTTAAGGATCGCAGTTACGTAATACTAATACTAGCTAGCTATAATACCTATTACTAGCTATTAATAATTAGCTATTAATAGTTACTAGCTATTAATAGTTAACTATTAATAGCTATCAGCAAATACTAATAGCTAGTAGTAGTTACTATATAGTTTACGTAATCGGAAAATATATATATACTTACTAGTCACGCTTGCCCGCTACAGGATTCGAACCTACTACTCTTACTATAATAGTAAGAGCTAGCTAGATATTAAACTACTACGTTAAGCGGGAGTATTATAAAAATATAGGAAAATAATAAAGTATATATAGAAGAAAATAGATAATACTTGCTAAATATATAGTAAAACCTTACAGGGGACTATAGCGAATTTCGAAAAACTATTCCTAACGAATAAATATTATAAGATTAAAAGTATTAATACGTTACTAGGATAATAGTAAATATATTTATAAATAATAGAAAGAATATATAAAAACCTAATACTATTATTAGTAAAAATAAGTTCTATTATTTAAACTATAAAAAATTAATAAAATAGATAATAGTATTATAATAATATAATTACTAGTATTAAAAAAAGTATTATATATAATAAATAATTAGTAATAAAATACAAGCTTTATAGGAAATATTAGGAATATATAGTTATAGATAATATATAATAGATAGTTAGTAATATATTATAAGCTTTATAATAGATATTAGGAGTATATAATTATAGTTTTAAAAATTAAAGCTTTTAAAAAGGGGGATAGTTATAAAGATATAATAAATAGATTATATAGTATACTTGGTAACTAGTTAGTTAAATATTAGAAGAGTTTTTAGTAGAAAGATTATAACTTAGATCTTTTGAGTAATAGTCTATATAGTAATATAGATTTTACTTATATAACCGAACCTTTCCTAGTTAAGGCCTTTAGCTATACTCTTATAGCTAATAATATTAGCGACTAAGTATTAATTAGATAATACTTTAATATT
>RYZW01000800.1:9541-23849 GCA_004367215.1 Colletotrichum trifolii | reverse complement strand
ATACTTAAAAAAATCCTTAAATATTAAAACCTCCCTTATATCCCAACAATTATATATACTAACTTATACTCCTTTTACAAATACCTCGTAAAACTCAGTACTACTAAAGAGAAATATCTAATAATTAATATTATAGTGTTAAAGTAGTTATACAAGCACTAAAAGCTCCACAAAATATAATAAATCAATAGAAATAATAATATCACTAATACTTTTACGAAAAGTACTTTAAACTAGACCCTCAAGAGATTTATCAATTCAAACTATATAACTATTCAAATAAAAGGATAGGTAACTTAAGCAAAGTAGACAATAAGGGGTATTTAGATATTATTAAGTAAAGGGTAAAAGGATCACTTTTAACGCTATTTTACGCTTATTATCTACACTATTTTAATAGTATTTTCAGTACACGATTACAGCATTTTTAAGCACTGGCTTTTACATATAAATAGAGGCGTATAAAACATACAGTAAAAGAAAGAGTTGCCAGTATCAGTAACGCCATACTACAAAGTATACATTAACGCCTAAAACACGTATACTTCTATACGCAATTCAGTATACGTGTCTATACGCCCTATAGGCGTAAGGTATACGTAGCCATATACCCTCATCCCCCCTGGCAACACCCGTCACCAGCTATAGCCAAGTGCTATAGTACACTATAGATCTAGAGCCTTATATACCTACGCGTAAACACGTAACATAACAATAACAATAACGAATACCAGACCCTTTTACACCCATACAACGAGATCACGTACAGCGTATATTACTCTCCGGATAAACCAATACTATATAGGAAGCGTTAATATAAGTATAAGGTTATTAATATATTTATTAGGAATAATATATTCCTAAAATAGTATTTATACTAGTTAAACCTCAAAGACTAGTACTATATCTATAAACCTCGCCCTATTTAAACTACTCGAAATAGAATCTTACATAATATACATAGTTACTTTTAGTTATATGTAATATATACTAGATTCTACACCCTAATTATATAAAATAAATAGGAGCCTTATAATACTAAAAGGCTATTAGGCTAAAAATAGAGATTATAAAAATACGTTTTAGGTAAAAGCTAAAATCTATAGTTTATAAAATTACTTTAACTTTAACAAAGCTATTTATGAAAGCTTCTTTTTAGATTTTTCTTAGAGGTTACTTTTAAGTAATTTTCTAAAAACTAAATAATACTAATAAACCTTTAAAATACTTAAATTAAATAGTATTGAAAGCGTTACTTTTATAAGAATAGAATAAAAAGAAAGTTGACGATTCTTAGCAGATTCTACTAAAAAGACTTATATAAAAGATATGATAAACTTTATAGAAGAAAACCTAAAAGCCTATATAACGTTCTGTAATCTTTATATTTTCAAAACTTATGAATACTAATAAAGATAGTTAAATTAAATTATATAATAATATAGATCTTAAGTATACTAGTAAAAAGCTCTAGTACTACTATTACTATATAGAAAGGAATAGAATAGTATAAACTACTAATTTCTATATTTCCTTTAGTATTATAGATAGCTTATACTTCTAAAATACCTTTTAGTATATTATAAGATATTTTAAACCCCCAAACGTAAATACTTTACTATAAGAATAGTAATTGAAATATAGTTTTAGAAATAGTGAAATACTACATATAAAACTTAAATAACTGATTATACTTCTTCTATTACTGAAATATTCCAAGTTTATAATCCTGAAACTTTATTAGTTTGCTGACTAACTAAATCGTATATATAAAGCTAAATACTCATAGTTCATCGTTACTTAGACTTGGTATTTCCAAATAAAACTATTTCCCCTATTATATAAGCTATATAGTATCTCCCTAAAACCTTCTAGTATAGCAAAATTAGTTATAATAATTTTAATATTTTATTAAAACCTCTAATTATTACTTGAAATATCTAAAATAGTAAGAGATGATTTTGAGGTTTACATAAGTCCCTATACGTTCTGAAATATAAGTTAAATCATTTTTAATACACTATTACTATATATACTCTTAGTTAGCTTATAAAACCTTAGTACGAATTATTTTAATTAAAGGAAGAACTAAATGGTTACTTATCTTAGATCTAGATTTCTTAAAGAAAACCTACAATTTTCAAATATACTAATTATATAGCTAGCTCTCTAGTTTAAATAACTAAAATACTATTCAGTAAATGTAGTATAAAGAGAAGTTTTAATAGTAGTTTCTCTAAGATTCTTTTATTTTCATTTTCAATACTTTGATATATATTTTCTAAGATATAAATTCTTTTATAGCTTTTTAAAGAGCTACTATGGGAAATTATATTTAGTATAGTATAAAGCTTATACTAATTAAAGGTTATAGACATACTAAGAAATTTATTATGATTACTAGAAATCAAGAACGTAAGTTATATATCTATAATACTATTCTTTTTATTGCTTTAACTATGAATTCTATCTGTTTTGAATAATTATAGAAGTAAGGTTACTAATAAAGAAATTACGTTAAATGACCTATTTTGACTATAGAAGATAAACTACTTGAAAATTGAAACTATTAATATTTAATATAACTAGTAAGGGAGAAGCTAATAGCATACTTTCTACTACGACTATTAGTAGATATATTACCCCCTAAAATATTACTTCAACCTTCCTACCCCCCTAGTAACTACTATAGCAAGCCCCTAATTAATCTAAAGCTAAGCCCCTTATAGCCATAATGGCTAGTATAGTTACTTCATACTAATTTCTTTAATAATAAATAACTAATAACTCTTTTTATAATAACTTTACACCTTTATATTTTTTTATCCTCATAATTATATATAATTCAAATATATTAAGATATTGAATTATCATTGACTATAAGTACTTTATTCGAATATTTATCATAACCTTAATATCTATAACCTTAATATCCCTACTAAACTTTATTTACTCTTAATATAAAACTTTATACTACTAATACAAAGGTTTTCTACTACTAATATAAACTAACTTATAATCTCTATATAAGTATAGTAAGATTTAGCTTATTTTAACTGGTAAATAATTTAAATATATTAATTAAATATAGCTAATATATAAAGAATATTTATTTAGATATAGATATTTCTAGTATAATTAATGAGCTCTTAAAATCCCGATAATTATAGTATTATAATATTCTAAAATATCTAATAACTAAAATTATAATAAGATATTAATACTAAAGTATTATCTAATTAATATACCCGCTTGACGTAGTAGTTTAACGTCTAGCTAGCTTTTACTATTTTATAGCAAGAGTAATAGGTTTGAATCCTATAAGCAATAAACGCGACTAGTAGCTACGTGCTTTCCGATTACGTAAACTATATAGTAACTACTACTAGCTATCGGCTTTTACTATTTACTATTAATAACTAGCGACTATTAATAGCTAGTAAGAGGCGTTACTAGCTAGTAGTATTAATATTACGTAACTTTAATCCTATAATAAATAACTATAATAAATATAGGTATATACGTACTTTCTATTTGTAAGCTATTATCTTAACTAACCGTATTATTACTACTTGAGGTTTCTTCTATAGTTTCTATAGTTCCTTAGTCCTAGTATTATCTATAAAGTATATAAAGTAAAAGCTAACTACTAGGTATATTTTCCTTTAAAAGGTTCCCGAGAGGTATATGACTTTAAATAGATTAAAGACCTTTAATATAACTATAACTATCTAATTAGAACTTAATCTCTAATATTATTAGCTTAGCATAGTAGCTTATAGGATAACTAGATAATTTTCTTTTGAATATTTATAAAATAAGTATTAATTATAATATTTAGAATAGTTTCATTAATACTTAATTTAATATAATAATAGTTTGAATTATAATATTTATAGCTAGATATTTCTTTACGTATCTTATAATTGTCTGTTTACAAATAGCTATATAGAAATTTAGGAAATTCTAGGTTTATTATATAAATTATAGAAGAGTAATAGACTATAAAATATCTAATTCTTATATCGTAAAATAAGTATTCTGTTTTATTCTATTTTTACAAAGTTTAAAAACATTCTTAACCTTATAACCTTGGATTATTTTTCATTATGTATATTAAATTTTAGTCTTAATAAAGCTCTCCTTATATAGACTATTACTACGAAGTCTTCTATTATTATAAAGTTGAATATTAGAACTAGGAGTATAATTATATATGATAATAAATAATTTCATTATTATTTTAACTAGTTATAAGCTAGTATGAGTATAAATACTTTTATTAAGTAAAGTTTATAGTTAAATCTATATATAGGGTAAAGGGCTTAGATACTATTCTATGTATAGAGTAAAAGTAACCAAATATTGCTAGTAAATCCTCGAGTATTTTATATCTCGTAAAAGATTAATCATTTTAGAATTATAATTAGTATAATATAATCTTTCTCCTAAATATTACTACTACTAGTAATATACTATAGATATTATTTGGAAACCCCTAAACAATAATGAATAGCTCTAATACTAATAATTTAAATATCCTAGTAAAAGTCTTTTAAATATTATATCTTAGTTATACAAAGTATTTAAATTACTAATAACTACTGAAAACATAATAATTACTAGTTTATTTAAGACGTTTATACGATTTATAGTATAAGTGAAGTAAAATATAAAGTTTATAATAGAAAATATAAAGCTATCTTATATACTATTCCTAGGGAACATGTTACTTTTAATTTCTATCCCTACTATTAAGACTATGAAAATTATATTTTCGCTTGAATATTCATAGATAGAGTTACTAATTATTCCTAGGACTTATATTTTATTAAATATACTAGAGTTATTATAATGGGAATGTTTAAAAGTTTTATCATACTTTAGAAATATTAATATAGTATTAGTATTGAGACTTTTGAGTATATTAAAAAATTTCTAAGTATAAGAATCTAAAATATACTTTTCCTTCTTGAAATATATTCTTGAACCTATTTACTATATATATTCAAAGTTAAAATAGAAGCATTAAGTATATTAGAATAATTATTGAAGTATATATAGGAACTATAAAATATGAGACTAAATTACTTTATTAACTCTAGCTTAAAACTCTGTAAATAATAGCATTTCTTTATAATTAAATACTAATAAATTTCCTAAGCTAGTAAATATTATATTAATAGCTTTACAAACCTATTTAAGACTAATAGTCCTATAAGACTAAACTTAATTTATTTCTATACTTATAGGTATTAAATCTTTATTCTTATTATAGATGCAAAGCTCAAGGCTAACTAACTAGTATATTTTAAGAGATACATTTGTATTAGCTTTTTAATTAGTTATATTTTAACTAACTAATATTAGATATAGAATGTATTTGAAAATAAAGTTATTGTAATTTATGATATCTCTTTTTACAAAATTCTTTTTTAATAGAGATTTAATCTTTCTATATGATAACTTTAAAAGGTTTAGTTTTGATAGAATCTCTTATTAGTTGTAAAAGTAGATAATTATAATGGAACAACTTGAAATTAGTTTAATTATTTACTTAGCTTCTAGTAGAACGCCTAATAAGGTAATCTATATTAAAGTAAAAGGGAATAATAATAATTCGAGGTCTTATTTCTATATAATAGCTATTTCTAAGCTTTATAAAGTATATTCTAAAATTATAGCATTTATATTCATAGTCTTTCTAGAATTATTTAATGCATATCTCTATACTTTTATCTTTGTAAAGAAGATTATAAAAATAAGGAATTTAGGTATCCTTAGATAGAGTTAAGTATAAAGGATAGATAAAGTATTCTATTAGAATAACTAGGATATCTTTATTTAAGCCATTTTAAAGCTAGTATTGTTTACCTACTTTGAAATATTCTAAGGTATTCTTTTTAATAGTTGTAGAATAGTATAAATAGCTAGCTAGAAGGGGCTTTAGAAGTTTAATATCCTTAAGGATTCTAAAATATAGATATTACAAGTTTAAATAATAGATTTTAACTAAGAAGAAAATTCGATATTAGAGAATATATAAAGAAGTAGAAATTTGTATTTTAGGAATTCTATAATAAAGGTTATTATTATTATTAATATCTTAGTTAATAATATTAATTTATCTATATATTAAAATTATAATAGTAGTTAAATAGGTTTATTTACGGAACTATATTCAATTATACTCTTAAGTAAAGTTAGTAGAATCCTTAGAAAAAATTCGGCGGTTTTACAATACTCCTAGGTTTATATTTATAAATTTAATAAATACAATTATTTCTCAAAGATTAGAACTTAACGATTTATCTATAGAAACTAATAGTTATAAGATAACTATAAAGTTTATATGACTATTGTAGTAAATATACTATTTTAAACCTTTATAGCAATTACTAACTACTTCAACCTTAAGCTATTCTAATATAATATAATTAATGCTTTTATACATATAATATTCAAGAAGGTTATTGTATGGAGATACTACTTAGCTACTAAATACTAATTAAATTCTATTATCTTAACAAAATACTATGTAGGTTTTTAAAATCTCTTTTTTAGAATAATACTACTTAGAAATAGGTGTTAAGTATTTAAGTTTAAAACCTATTCCGGGAAAGTATATTACTAGCTTAAAAAGTATATCATTCCTTTCTCTTATATCAGTAACTATATATTCTCTTTCCCCTTAGAAAATACTTTTGAAATACTTATATTATTAGTAGGTTCTTAATAGAAATATTCTTTTAAAAGAAATAAAGACTTATAATAGTTTCTTAGTATTAAAGCTATTTAAGATTAAGTAGTATAATAACTATAGTTCTCATGAATAGCATATATTTAAAGACTTCTTAAATATTTCATAGAATATATATTATATATTAAAGAGATCGAAACCTCTCTGAAGACTAAAAGGTTCTTCTCATAATATAATTAAGCTTATTACGTAAGATTTTTATACCACTAACAGAATATTAGTTATATTAACTATATTATAATTATAATAAGTTTATATATTATCTACGTAGTAAGTTAATTATTGTATTCTAATCAAAGCTTTTCAGACTACTACTCATTAGAAGTTAAGTAAATAACATAATAATTTAGTAAAATAAAACGCTTTTACCTCAGACCTAGTTCTAAAACTAATAATCTATTTAATAGCTTTATAGTTACTATAAATACTATCTTTATGGATAATAGTAATAATTAAAAAACCTTAAAATATATATGATATGTCTTTTTAGAGACCTAATAATAGGGAAAGCTGATAAATAAAATACTATGACTATTTTAATAACTAAACTTAAACTTTTAGTATTACTTTAAACTATTGAAAAAGCTATTTCTCTTAGTCATTTTACTACTATATTCTAAATAAGCTTTATAAAAAAAAGAAATAATATATATAAGTTTTAGTTAGCTATCTAGATTCAATATAATAACAAGTAAATAATATACTCTGAAACTACTAAAGTAGTTCAACTATATATGAAGTTATAATATATCGATCTCTATAACTACTAGTTATAATAAAAAGCTTAATAAGAGTATTTCAAGATTAAATATATACTTTTAAAAAGCTTTATAGCAAACTGGTTTTATAGAGTTTCTCTAGAGTTGTTAATTCAGTATTTTTATTATTTAGATTAATATAATAGATCAGTTAAGCTACTTAAAATTATACTAAAAAAACAGTTTTAAAAAGGGCTTCTAGTGTTTAAAAGCCTAATATAACTTTTAATTACTAGTTAAGATCTATATACTTTAAGCTATAATAATAATAAGGTCAAAAAAAATATTTAGAGGTATCAGAAACACTTTTTAGTTCATAAGAAATACTTAAATAGCTTATAAATAATACTATTTCTTCTATCATAGAAGTGGACATTTAATAGGAGTAACAAAACCATAAGACAGATGTCTTATAAAACATAGATAGAAGGTTTAACTAGTATTATTCGAGAAGGCTAACTTATAAGTAGACCTTTTAAAACTAGAAGAGTATATTAGGAATAATATTTTTATAAGGTAGAGGTTATACTATTTGGACTTTAAGTATTAGCGTTTTCCCTATAACCTTCGCTTTACTTAAACTACTCAAAATATAGCTTTATATAGTAATATAGCTATATTTAGTTATATATAATATATACTAGATTTTGCCCGCTAATTATATATAATAATATTCAAATCTAGCTCTTTAACCTAGAACCCTAGCTATTTCAACCTAAATTATTAATATTTAATTAAATATTTAACAAATACTTCAAAATAAAAATAATCAATAATAATTTCATAATCCTCTCAGCTTTAATATCACTTATTCCAACATTATAAACTCACTAATTCTATGAAAGCTTAAATTAAAGATATTTATTATAAGTATTTATAGAATAAAGGTTAAGTACTATAAAAGAATCTATTGCTACTTTCATACTATCAGTCTTCCAATATTAACGCTTAGAGTTTTCTTACTAAATAAAATAAGACTTCGCCTCAAAATCGCCTTCCTTTCTTATTATAATATGTTAGAAATATCTTGTCTAAGAGGATAAATAGATTAACAGAACTTTCTAATTTGTCCTTAAATTATCATGAGAAAGGGAACTTACTATAATATGATAATTATTAAATTCATCTCTTATTATCTCTCTATTCTTTATATATATAAAATATTATAAGGTAGTAATATAAAATAGCAGATTGCTATAGATTCCTCTTTCTTATACGTATTAATTATATTATATCTTTTATAATATTTCTTTTTCTATAAACAAAGAGAAATCTGATTATGAACGTACTATCAAATTAACAAACATAATATCAAATTAATAAATTATGATAAGTTTGCCTCTTCTTCTTATTTCTATTTATTAGCTTCTAGAAGGAATATTGATATTCTTAAGTAATATATAACTATAATAACTTTAAATCATCTTTTTCTATTCAAAGACTTCGAGAAATGTCTTTGAGAGTTATTATACTTCAATTCTTTCTAAATAGTCCTTCATTAATTTGAAGTAAAGTAATAGTTAATAGTTTCAGTAGTAATAAAGCCCTACTAAGTATTATTAATTTAAAACTAACAAGTATAATAGCTTAATTAATTTATTGAAATAAGTTTCTAATAGTATTTCCTATATATAATATCTTAGTCTAAGTTGCTATCTATATATATATATATACTATGTTTTATAAGAAGGGCTAATAGCTCGCTTTCTACTACGACTATTAGTAGATATATTACCCCCTAAAATATATCTTTAACCTTCTTACTTCCTATTAACTAATATAGCTAGTTCTTAGTTAATCTAGAGCTAAACTCCTTATAGCTATAGTAACTAGTATACCTATACTATATAAAGTTATTCATAGATAATGAATAAATAATAACTCCTTCCACGATAACTTTATACTTTTATAATTTTATATTTTTATAGCTATTAATATATTGTTCGGGAGGGGCTAATAGCTCGCTCTCTACTGCGACTATTAGTAGACATATTACACCTTAAAGTATAATTTCAGCCCTCCTACCCCCCTACTAACTACTATAGCTAGCTTTTAGTTAATCCGGGGCTAAGCTCCTTATAGTTATAATAAGTAGTATACCCGCCCTATATTAACTTCTTCAATAATAAATAACTAATAAATCCTTCCGCGACAACCTTATATCTTTATACTTTTAGAGCTATTAACGTATAATATAAATATCTTAAGAGATCTAATTACTACTAACTATAAGTACTCTATTCGAATATTTATTATAACCTTAATATCCGTAACTTTAATATCACCTAGACTAAACCTTACCTACCCCTAAGATAAGACTTTATACTACTAACATAAAAGTTCTCTATTACTAATATAAGTTAACTTATATTTTCTATATAAACATAGTAAAACTTAGCCTACTCTTATTAGTAAATAACTTTAATATATTAATTAAGTATAGCTAATATATAAATAATACTTATATAGATACGGATACTTCTAGTATAACTANACTAGATAGTTTTTAAAACTCCTATAATTATAATATTATAATACTCTAAAGTATCTAGTAATTAGTATTATGATGAAATATTAAAGTTAAAGTATTATTTAATTAATACTTAATCTCCGATATTATTCGTTTAGTATAGTAATTTATAAGATAACTAGATAATTTTCTTTTTAATATCTATAAGTTACTTTTTAATTATAATATTTAGAATAACTTTATTAAAATCTAGTTTAATATACTAATAGTTTTGGTCGTAATAGTTATAGGTAGATATCTCTATATTTATCTTATAGTTATCTTTTTACAGGTAATTATATAGATTTCGAGGAGACTTCAGTTCTATTATAAAAGTATAGTATACTACTACTTTAACTACTAAGTTATACTAAGGATAGGTTATAGAAAAACGATAGATCATGGAACGCCGAGCTTTTACGTCTCAAAGTAGGCGCTTTGTTTTATTCTATCTTTAAGAGGTTCAAAAAGATTCTTAACTCTATAACTTTAGTAGTTACCTTTAGCTATATATATTAAGCTTTAGTCTTAATAAGGCTTTCCCTATATAGACTATTACTATAAGGTCTTCTATTACTATAGGGTTGAATATTAGAACTAGGGGTATAATTATCTATAATAATAGGTAATTTCATTACTATTTTAACTAGTTGTGAGCTAGTATTGGTATGAATNTATTATCAGGTGAAATTTATAGTTAAATCTATATATAGAGTAAAGAGCTTAGATACTATTCTAGGTATAGAGTAAAAGTAACTAAATTAATATATTGTTCAAATACCTTGAGATATTAAATTACTACTAACTATGAGTACTTTATTTAAATATCTATTATAACCTTTATATCCGTAACCTTGATATCCCTATTATACTTTCGGTATTCCTAAGATAAGATTTTATACTACTAATATAAGAGTTTTCTATTACTAATATAAGTTAACTTATAATCTCTATATAAGTATAGTAGGACTTAGCTTGTCCTTATTAGTGAATAATCTTGATATATTCGATATAGTTAATATATAAATAATCTTTATTAAGATATAGATATTTCTAGTATAGCTAGATATTTTTCAAAACCCTTATAATTATATTATCATAATATTCTTAGGTATCTAGAAATTAGTATTACAGTAAAATATTAATATTAGAGTATTATCTAATTAATACCTAATTTTCTAATACTATTAGTCTAATATAGTAGTTAACAGGATAGCTAGATGACTTTCTTTTAAGTATTTATGAGTTATTTATTAATTATAGTATTTAAAATACCCGCTTGACGTAGTGGTATAATGTCTGGCTAGCTTTTACCGTTTTACGGTAAGAGTAGTAGGTTCGAATCCTGCGGCGGGTAAGCATGACCGGTAGCTACGTGCTTTCCGATCGCGTAAATTAAGTAGTAACTACTACTAGCTATTAGTTCTTACTACTTACTATTAATAGTTATAATAACTATTAATAGCTAGTAATAGGTACTACTAGCTAGCTAGTATTAGTATTATATAACTATAATCCTTAAAAAATAACTATAATAGATAAACCTATACTTTCTTTTTATAATATATTTTCCTATTTATTAGTTATTATATTAACTAACTATATTTATTACTTAAGGTTTCCTCTATTTAAATAGTTCCTTAGTACTAGTAGTATCTATTGGGTAAATAAAGTAAAAGCTGATAACTAGGTATAATTACTTTTAAAGGGTCCCGGAGAAGTATATAACTTAAATAGATCAGAGACTTTTAATACAACTACTATAGTATTTAAAATAACTTTATTAAAACCTAGTTTATTATACTAGTAGCTTTTATCATAATAGTTATAGTTAGATACCTTTATATCTAGTTAATAATTATCTTTCTATAAGTAGCTTTATAGATCTTAAGGAGATTTTAGTTCTATTATACAAATATAGTTATAGAAGACTAATAGATTAAACAATACTTTACTCTTATATCTTAAAGTAAGTATTCTATTTTATTCTATTTTTGAGGAGTTCAAACAAGTTTTTAATTTCAGAATTTTAAGAGTTATTTTTAGCTATATATATTAAGTTTTAGTTTCAATAAACCTTTCCCCAATTATTACTATAAAGTTTTCTATTACTATAAAGTTGAATATTAGAACTAGAAATATAATTATTTATAACAATATTATAGGCTACGCCTAGCTAGTTGATTCTAGCTCTATCCAAGACCTAATAACTATACCTGAGAATTTAAATACTAGTGGGTTACTAGTAAGCCCCTAATATTACTTTTAAATAGACCTTTTATACTTTTTACGAGAATTTCTTTTTACTTAATAGTTCTAAAAAAGTAGTATTTATATTGTTTTTAAGTTACATTATAATTTAGGTTTAGTTCCTTATATATTTAGAACTCGGACTTATCTATTATATAAGTAATATGAAGTTAAGTATAGGTTTTTACTAGTTAAGAAGAAATACTAATTAGTAAAGTATTATTCTTAAGTATAAGAAATATTAAGTTAAGTATAGTTCCTGATTAAATAAAGGAACTAAAGTAAAGTATTATATATTACTAACTATGGTTTTTAAAATATTATTCGTAGAATATAGTTTTTAATAAAGATTTAAGATTAGGTATTAAAGCTAATTATTATTATAAAATAGAGGGAATTGTTTTGTTTTTTCTTTAGATATTTGTATAACTAGTATTACTATAGAAGAGTTATTATTCTATTATCTAAGTATAGTTATTAGTTTATTTTATACGAAAATGATAATATTAATTATTAAGTTGGTAGTGAAGGAATTAGAGTTTTCTTTTACTACTATTACTACCTCTTTAGAGTTTACTTATATAGTTTCTACTTTTTAAAAGAAATCTTTCTTCTTCTTTAATAGATTTTAAGATAAAAGAAAAAAGTATAGTATTTAGGTTTACTAGATAAAGGGAATATTAAAGGTTAATTAGAACTTTTTTGAAGTAAATAGTTAGAAGTAATATTTAACTTTTTCTTATTTAGAACCTAAAGTCTAATAAATAATAGAGACCTTTTTTATAATTAGGAACCTAGGGGGTAATTCAGATCCCTAAGATTTTATACTTAATTTAGATTATTTAGTTACTTTTGCTTTATACTCGGAATAGTATCTAAGCGCTTTATCTTATATATAGATTTAATTATAGATTTTACTTGATAATAGTATTCGTGCTAATACTAGCTTATAACTAGTTAGAATAGTAATGAAATTACTTATTATTATAGATAATTATATCCCTAGCTTTAATATTTAACTTTATAGTAGTAGAAAACCCCGTAGTAATAGTTTATATAGGGAGAATTTTATTAAGACTAGTTAAAACTTAATATACGTGGCTGAAAGTAACTATTAAGGTTATAGGGTTAAGAACCTTTCAGAATTTCTTAAAGATAGAATAAAATAGAGTACTTACTTTAAGATATAAGAGCTAGGTATTCTGTGATTTATTACTTTTTTATAACTATACTTTTATATTAGAACTGAAATTATTTTGAAATATATATAGCTACTTATAAAGAAATAACTACGAGATAGGTATAGAGATATCTAATTATAACTATTATAATATTAGACTAGGTTTTAATAACATTATTCCGAATACTATAATTGAAAAATAATTTATAGATATTTAAAAGAAAATTATCTAGTTATCCTATAAGTTATTATATTAAGCTAATAATATTAATAACTAGGTATTAATTAGATAATACTTCAATATTAATACCTTACTATAATATTAGTTACTAGATACTTTAGAATATTATAATATTATAATTATAGGGGTTTTAAAAGCTATCTAGTTATACTAGAAATATCCGCATCTATATAAGTATTATTTATATATTAGTTATATTTAATTAATATATTAAAATTATTTACTAATAAGAATAAGCTAAGTCCTATTATACTTATATAGAGATTATAAGTTAGTTTATATTAGTAGTAGAGAATATTTATATTAGTAGTATAAAGTCTTATCTTAGGAGTAAGTAAAGTTTAGTTAATAGAAATATTGAAATTATAGATATTAAGATTATAATAAATATTCGAATAGAATACCTATAGTTAGTAGTAATTTAATGTCTTGAGATATTTGAATTATGCGTAGTTATGAGGGTATAAAGGTATAAAGGTATAAGGTTATTATAGAAAGAGTTATTAGTTACTTATTATTAAAAAGGTTAACGCGGGGCAAGTATACTAGCTATAGTTGTGAAAGGTTTAGCCCCGGATTTACTAGGGGTTAGTTATAATAGTTAGTGGGG
>RYZW01000799.1:0-23862 GCA_004367215.1 Colletotrichum trifolii | reverse complement strand
GGGGGCAACATATCTACTAATAGCTATAGGAGAGAGTGAGCTATTAGCCCTTCTTATAAATAAAATATATAAGAAATCACGCCTTATAACTTAAGGCTTTAGTAATAATAGTAAGTTTGAAATATTAACATAATTACTAATAATCTAATAGAATAGTTAATAGTTAATTTTAGTTATAACCCTAGCTCTCTTTTATTATGAAGGTATTAAAATATAGTTTTAAGATATTACTTAAGTTTATACTTAAGTTAAAATAAAGCTTATAAAATATATTATAGTTAACTTACTATTTTATTTTAAAGGGTAATACTTTCTAGATTCTATAATAATTATTATTAAGCTATTATATAGTTTTACTAAAACTAGTATTTACTAGTAGGTAATTTATTCTAAGTACTATGAAGAGTAGTTATAAATAGAAATATCTATATACAACTTATATTTCCTCGTCTTATATTATACTAATAACGATTTAAGCTTTATAGGTATATAAACTAATAATACTTTTAGCTTCTCTAATACTACTTTCTTATACTATAAAGATAAAGAGTTCTAAAAAGCTTTATTTAAGGTAAAGCTAAAGATAACCCTTATAATAACTACTTTTTTAGTATTTAATAGAGGTATTTCAAGCTTTATGTTAGGGCGCGCTAGTGGGCCTTAGTAGTGCTACTACTTAGTTATCCGTAAGAGGGGTATTTAGGCTACGATAGCTAGGATCCTAGGTTAAGGGGTTAGATTCGAATATATCAACAACCCTATACCTACATTTGCCCCCCGTATAGATCTATCACTTAGATACCGCACTATCCCTAACATGTTCGAATCTCTACCTATCCTTAGGGGTTCTAACTAGTGGGTTATATAGGGGGTACTATTACGGTAGAAGTAACGATTTCGACATATGCAATACCGAGGCTATAGTAAGGCTATTACCAGAGAGGTATATAAGGGGCCCTAGCGTAGCACTAGTATACTAGAGGCGACGAGAAGTATACTAGAGGGGCCCCAGTATAGTATAAGCGACGATTTCAATATATACGATATACATGAGGCTATAAGACGCATACAAGGGGCACCAGTTGCTACAACGAGGCTACCCCCATACCACACAAGGCTACAGCTAGCCATTACAAGAGAAACATACTAGTACGCCCCAGTGCGGCAGAAGCGACGATTTCGACAGACGCGATACCTATACGGCTATACTATCAATACCATTACAAGAAAGGCATATAAGAGGGGCACCTGTACAGTACCAGTACAGCAAAGGCAATGATTTCGATACACACGCAATACCCATACAGCTATACCATCGATACTACTATATAAGACTACCACACGAAACTACTACAACAAAGCCATCCCAAGAGAAGCATGCTAGAGGGGCACCAGTACAGCAGCGACGATTCCGATACAACAATTACGAGGCTACTATAACAAAGTTACTACTATAAGACACACAAGGCTACAATAGCTATTATAAGAAAAACACACAAAACTACAACGAGGCTATTATAAGAAAGGTATATAAAAGGCCCTAATAAAGTATTAGTATAGCTAAAATAACGATTTCAATATATATACAAGAGAAGTATACTAGAGAAGCACTAGTACCACACTAGTATAACAGAAACAACAATTCTATACAATATTATAAAGCTATAATAATAAAACTACTCCTATAAAACTACTATATAAAACTAAAATAAAATTATTATAAGAGAAATATACTAGGAAAACCCTAATACAGTATAAATAAAAATTTTAATATATATAATACCTATAAAGCTATAGTAAAACTATTATAAGAGAAATTACTATAAAACTATAATAACTATTATAAAAGAGGTATATAAGGGGTACTAGTATAGTACTAGGTAAATAAATATTTTCAAAAATTTTAATAGTTTAGGTAACTAGGAACGAGGAAGAAACCTTTCTAGTATTTCTATAACTAAAAAAGACTAGTTACCCTATATAAAAACCCTAGGTTTACTAGAATATAACTAAATATATAAAAGAATTCTTATAAAAATACTAGAAGTATTTCTAGTAATATTACTAGTAATTAATAATACAAAAGAATATAAAAAAACCTAAACTTTATAAATAAAAAAGCTTTCTATTTTAGCTTATAAAAGTATTACTATAAAAATATAAAAACTAGTAAGTTAGCTAAAAACTAGTATTCTAGACTTAAATATTACTTAGATTTCTATAGTCCCCTAAACTATAAAGTTTTAAAATATAAGAGAACTAAGGCTAGTAAAGTACTAATTCTAAAACTATAAAAATATAACTTCTAAAGAAAAGGATAATAATTACTAGGAAACCTAGTAATTATATAAGACTAGAAAACTACAAAAACTACTATAAAACCTAATAACTATATAAAACTATACAAATTACTAAAAAACTATAAAAATTACTAAATAGCTATAAAATATAGTAAACTACTAGGAAGCTATAAAGCTACAAAGTATAGTAATTAATACTACTAATAATTAATAGAAAAACTATAAACCTTATAGTTTTTATATAAAAGACTTATAAGCCTCAATAGAGGTATACTAGAAATAACCTAGAGGGATAGTAGAGGAGTAGTAGTAGTAGTAATAATATATAACGCAGCTTTAAATTAATAAAGAAAATTACTAGAAAAATAGTAATATAATTATAATAGTAGTATAAATAACAATAATAATATTAATATAACTATAAATTAATAGTAATAATAATAGTATATAAAGAATTAATAATAAATAAAAATCTATAGTAATAGAAAATTATAGTAAAAGTTTAGATAAAAAAGAAATTACTAGAAAAGTAATAATATATAATACTAGAGTAGTAGTAATAATAGTATATAGCATAGCTTTAAATTAGTAAAGGGATTACTAGAAAGGTAATAATAGTAGTATAAAAAATAAGTAATAAAAAAGACTTTTAAGGGACTCTATAAATAATACTACTCTTCCCACTATAAAAATAAAAATTTAATAAGAATATTAGGAATCTACTTAAAGTATAAAGGGTAGTAGAAAACTAATAAGAAAACTAGGATATATACTATAGAAGTAAAAGTTTTAAAATCTAGGAATAGTTTTATTTCAAACTATAAAACTATAAAAATATAATCTATAAAGGGGGGGAATATATTAAAACATACTAGTAAGCCCTAGTAATACTACTACTTAGTTATCCATAAAAAAATATTTAAACTACAATAGCTAAAATCCTAAATTAAAGAATTAGATTTAAATATATTAATAACCCTTTACTTATATTTACCCCCTATATAAATCTATTACTTAGATGCCACACCATCCCTAACAAAGGGGCACTAGCACGGTACTAGTACAGCAAAGGCAATAATTTCAATATACAAACAATACCTATATAGCTATACTATCAATACTACTATATAAGACTACTACACAAAACTACTATAACAAAGCTATCCTAAAAGAAATATACTAGAGAGACACTAGTATAATAGTAACAATTCTAATATAATAATTACAAAACTACTATAACAAAACTATTACTATAAAACACATAAAACTATAATAGCTATTATAAAAAAATATATAAAACTATAATAAAATTATTATAAAAGAAATATATAAAAAACCCTAACAAAGTACTAGTATAACTAAAATTATAATTTTAATATATATATAAGAGAAATATACTAGAAAAATATTAGTACTATACTAGTATAGTAGAAATAACAATTCTATATAATATTATAAAACTACAATAACAAAACTACCTCTATAAAACTACTATACAAAACTAGAATAAAGTTATTATAAGAGAAATATACTAGAAAAGCCTTAATATAATATAAATAAAGATTTCAATATATATAATACTTATAAAGCTATAATAAAACTATTATGAAAGAGATTACCATAAAACTATAATAGCTATTATAAAAGAAATATATAAAGAATACTAGTATAATACTAAATAAATAAATATTTTCAAAAACTTTAATAGTTTAAGTAACTAAGAACGAGGAAAAAGCTTTTCTAGTATCTCTATAACTAAAAAAAACTAACTACTTTATATAAAAGCCTTAAGTTTACTAGAATATAGTTAGGTATATAAAAAAGTTCCTATAAGAATACTAAGAATATTTCTAATAATATTACTAGTAATATTACTAGTAATTAGTAATACTAGGGAATATAAAAAAACTTCATTTTTATAAACAAAAAAACCCTCTATTTTAACCTATAAAAATATTACTATGAAAATATAAAAACTAGAAAATTAGCTAAGAACTAATATTCTAAACCTAAATATTACTTAAACCTCTATAGTTCCCTAAACTATAAAGTTTTAAAATATAGGAAAACTAAAGCTAATAAAATACTAGTTCTAAAACTATAAAAATATAACTTCTAAAAAAAAGGATAATAACTACTAGGAAGCCTAGTAACTATATAAAGCTAGGAAATTATAAAAACTACTATAAAGCCTAGTAGCTATATAAAACTACAAAAGTTACCAAGAAACTATAGAAATTACTAGGTAATTATAAAATATAATAAGTTACTAGGAAATTACAAAGCTATAAAACATAGTAGCTAATACTACTAATAATTAATAGAGAAACTATAAACCCTATAATTTTTGTATAAAAGACTTATAAACCTCAATAGAAATATACTAGAAATAACTTAGAAAAATAGTAGAATAGTAGTAGTAGTAGTAATAATATATAATATAGCTTTAAATTAATAAAGGGGATTACTAGAAAAAT
Organism: Colletotrichum trifolii; assembly: GCA_004367215.1. NCBI lineage: Eukaryota > Fungi > Ascomycota > Sordariomycetes > Glomerellales > Glomerellaceae > Colletotrichum > Colletotrichum trifolii. The sequence goes on along the minus strand of RYZW01000799.1, from coordinate 19,085 downwards.
AGTAGTATAGTTATAATAGTAATATAAATAGCAATAATAGTATTAATATAACTATAAATTAATAGTAATAATAATAGTATATAAGGGATTAGTAGTAAATAAAAGTCTATAATAATAAAAGGCTATAATAAAGGTTTAGATAAAAAAGAAATCACTAGAAAAATAGTAATATATAGTACTAGAATAGTAGTAACAATAGCATATAACATAGCTTTAAGTTAGTAAGGGGATCACTAGAAAAATAATAATAGTAGTATAAGAAGCAAATAATAAAAAAAGCTTTTAAAGGACTCTATAAATAGTACTACTCTTCCTACTATAAAAGTAGAGGTTTAATAAAAGTATTAGGGGTTTATTTAAAATATAAGAAATAATAGAAAACTAATAAAAAAACTAAGATATATATTATAGAGATAAGGGTTTTAAGATCTAGGAATAGCTTTATTTCAAGCTATAAGACTATAAAAGTATAGTCTATAAAAGGGGGGAATATATTAGGGTATACTAGTAAGCTTTAGTAGTACTACTACTTAATTATCTATAAGAGGGGTATTTAGGCTATAATAGCTAGGATCCTAAGTTAAGGAGTTAGATTTGAATATATTAATAACCCTATACCTACATTTACCCCCCATATAGATCTATCACTTAGATACCGCACTATCCCTAACACTTTAATAGTAATACTTTCTACTTATACTAAAAGTACTAAAAGTAAAAGCTAGTATTCCTCAAAACCTATACTATATCTAAAATACTTAAGAGAATATATATTAAATAATATATATATAGAGTATACCTTACTTTAATATACTAGCCTAAAGTATTATTCGACTTCTTATATACTATATAAGAATAATATTCTTTTTCTAATAATACTATTACTCTAAAAAAATCCCTTAAGTAGTAAATTAAGTATTTTCATTATAGCCTTAACTTTATACTACTTAACTTCTTAAAAATATATTTCTATCTTTTTATTAATAGCTCTTTTACTAATAATACTAATTTCTTATTTTAATTAGGATTTACGATAATTCTAGGCTAAGAGATAATAATTAGTAATAGCTAGTTTAATTTCTATAGTAACTTTATTTACTATTTTTCTATTAAAAATAAAAAAGTTACTAGGAGTATATTTATTTCAGAGATTTATACTATAGTAGTAAATATAGACTTGATATATATTATTATTATAATACTTAAGAAGATCCTTGAATACTAAAACTTCTTTTATATCCTAATAATTATCTATACTAATTTATACTTATTCTATAAATATTTTATAAAGCTTAGTACTATTAAAGAGAAATACTTAATAATTAATATTATAGTATTAAAGTAGTTATATAAGTATTACGAGCTCTATTAAGTATAGTAGATTAATAGAGATAATAATATTACTAATACTTTTATAAAAAGTACCCTAAACTATACTTTAGAGAGATTTATTAATTTGAACTATATAACTATTTAAATAGAAGGATAAGTAACTTAAGTAGAGTAGATAATAAGGGGTATTTGGATATTGTTAGGTAAAAGGTAAAAGGATTACTTTTAATACTATTTTACGCTTATTTTTAATATTGTTTTAATAGTATTTTTAGTATGTAATTACAGCGTTTTTAGTACTAGTTTTTATATATAAATAGAAGTATATAAGGTATATAGTAAAAAGAAAAAGTTGCTAGTATTAGTAATATTATACTATAAGGTATATATTAATGCCTGAGGCATATAAGCCTCTATATATATATAGTATATATATCTTTATACTTTATAGGTATAAAGTATACGTAGCTATATACCTTTATCCCCCCTAGCAATACTTATTACTAGCTATAACCGAGTACTATAGTATACTATAGATCTAGAGCCTTATATGCTTACGTATAGGTATATAATATAATAACAACAACAACGAATACTAGACCCTTTTATACCTATACGACAAGATTATATATAGTATACGTTACCCTCTAGATAAACCAACAAAAAATAAGAGTTTAACTATTTTTCTCTTATTCTATATAAATAATATTCTTCTTATATATTATAAGTTAGCTAAAAAGAAGTTTATAAAATTATTAAAGATATTAAGAATACTTATGAATTTAAAAAGTAGGGTGTTATTAAATATTTCTTAGGGGTTTAAGTAATTTAGGATTATAAGTATTATAAAATTTACTTCTTTTATAATATATATATTACTAAGATTACTAAATATTTCAATCTCAACTATAGCTTAACTCTAATAGTATTATTTCTAGTAATAACTTTTATATTTTATAATAAATCCTAGTAAAATTATACTAAAGGAGACTTATAAGTATTAGATAAAAGTTAGTTTAATTTTTTGTATTTCTATTATAGTATAACTAGATATCTTATTCGTATATTTTATATTCTTAAAACATTTTATAAATCCTTCTTAAATATATATAAATACTATAAACTATATAATTTAGTATTTCTATAAAATAAGATTCCTAGTATTATAGTTTAGAAGTTTAGGGGGTATTAATAAGATATTTTAAATATTTTTAGTTACTAGAAATACTTTATTTATAGATTACGAAGAAACTTAAAAGTTAAGTTATAGCTATATTATTTCTCTATTTAGAAAGCTAATCTAATATAAAGCTACTTCATAAAATACTATAGTAATATTAATAATTAAAATAAAGCTTTTTAGTTTAGAATATATTTTAAAAGAAGCTATAATATTAAAAAGACTATTTGAAGATATTAAGCTTAACCTAAGAGATGTTTAGAGAATTTATTATAAGAATTACTAAATAATTAAACTAGTAATCTCGAATAGTAAATATTTATTAACTAGATTTTAATATATAAATATTTAATAGATATAATTCTACTAAGAATACTTAAAAAGAAGTTTTGAAGTTATCTATATATTTATAGATATAATACTAGTAGATAGACTTATAAAGAATTTAATTCAGGCGAAGTTTAAATAGTTCAAAGTATTTCTTAACTTTATAGATCTATAAATAATATTCTTAGGTTTAGCTAAAATAATAGAAAAAGCTACTTGAAGCTATTTCCTTATCTATTTAAATAATATAAATAAAATAAATTAAAATAATCTTTATTTTTAATAAAGCGTTTTTATAGTAGTAATATAAAAGACAAGAGTATATCAGAACTTTTCTAATTATTTAGGGAGAATAAAATTCTTAAGATAAACCTTTATCTAGCTAAATACTAAAAACTTAAACTCTAGACTCTAAAATAGGTAAATAGCTATAATAAGTATATAGAAATTAAGATTATAACCCCTAAGAAGAGAAGAAGCCTAAGTCTGAACTAAAAATAGCTACCTAAAACTAGGAATATAATTATAACTATAGGTTCTAAATATTCTAGGGACTAGTTAAGATATATTATAAGCTTTAAATATTCTAGGACTTAGCTAAAGTATAAGAAGCTTATTAACTAGGGAGCTTATTACTATTACTACAAAACTAAGGATATAACTACTTAAAATTAACTAGGGAAGTAGTATAAGCTAGAGAGCTTGAATAGGTTAGGATACTTAAGCTAGAAGAAGCTATTTAGTAATAGGAATTCTAGTAGTAGATTCTAAGCTATTTCTATTCTTAATAAAATTAGCCTCGAAGTCCTTCTATTATTATGATTATAATTTAAAGTAGGTAAACTTCTTTATATTACTAACCTTTTTATTTTTTAACTAAAAATAGTTAGATTTAAATAAAAAGATTTAGGTTAAAATATTTATTTTATTAGTATTAGGGATCTTGAGAATATTTAAATAATTCTTAAACATTTCATAAATATAGTTTAAGACTAGAATATAGATATTCCTTAATTTATTTTTATATTAATAATATTGATTAGAAATTAAATCTTATCTACTAATACTAATAGTATAAAGGTAAAGGTTATACGAGAGGATAAAACTAGAATAAGATTTCATATAAGGGATTGTTTATACTAGCTATAAATCTCTAATAGTTTTTATTTAGAATAAGTATTCTTTATATTTCTCTACTAATTTACCTTTCTTAGAAAAGGTAGATTTTATAGGGGTTTACTTTAAAGTAGTAGTTTTAGGATTAGGTTTAATACGTTATTATTTACTAATTTCTAGTTAATATTTAAGATTATTTATTTCTAATAAAGTTTCTTAATTTCTAATCTGAGAAGGTTTTCTCGTCGTATTAGTAGTAGTTTTTATATATTTCTTAGGTAGTTTAGTTATTTCCTCGATATCTTTATTACTATTTTCTTCTTTATTAGTAATAGCTTTAGGTACTTTATCTTTATTATTAATAAGTTTAGGTATTTCCTTTTTTTCTTTAAAGTTACTGGCTAGGTTATCTTTATTATTATTAGAAGAAGGTTTTAGACTAGTTATTTTTCTCAGGTAATTACGAGGATATTTTGAACTAATACTAGTAGTAGGATCTTTAGATGAATTAGTACTTTTTTGCGAAACTACTTAACTTTAGTATCTTAATAAGTTTAGAAAGTAATAATAGATATTTAAATAGGTTAGGAAAGTTTTTGAAGTATAATTAAATAAATAATCTTGGTTAAATTAATTTATTTGTGTACTAGTTTGAGAAGCTTAAGGTATTAATAAAGTTTTATTCTTCAATAGAATTAACTTAAGCTTAAATTTTAAAGATTAAATATTCTTGGATAAAATTACTAAGGAGAATAAATATATAAATAGAGAGAAAAGAATAAAGAAAGAAATAATAATCAAATATTTTAAATAAGAAGTAATTTAATAAGAAATACTAAATAAAAAGGATTTCCTAAAAAGAATATAGAAAAGTATTTTAAGTTTATAACTTATTACTTTTATTAGGTAAATAAAAGTAAAAAACGCCTAAGGTAACTTTAAACTATAACTCTTAGTTATTTTTTAGATTAGGGTTAAAGAGTAATTATTCTAACTTAAAGATATAGCTAGTAAAAACTAATACTAGATAATTAAAAGAAGAGGATATAAGATACTTTAGAAAGTTACTAGTAATATTATATTTTTCGGGAATAGGTATAGTAACATTATTCTTAATAAACTTAGAAGGTTATTCTTATAGTTAGAATATTAGTAATAATTTATATATATTATTAAACCTAAAACTAATCTATAGAATCTATATTACTAAAACGTATTACTTATAAATAAGAAGGTAACTATTAAGAATATTAGTATAGAAAAGAAGAAAGAAATCTAATAAATAAAAAATTGATAAATGATTTATTTATAGTATATAAGAAGATCGGATTACTAGTAATTTTAGAAAGAGCTAACTAATTCCTTTCACTAATACTTAATAAAAATAGTTAAATATATAATAGATTATAAGGATTTTATTAATACTATTTATTCAAGTATTTAGGGACCTATTTTAGGAAGTTATTTACCTTTTATTTATTTATTTAATATATTACTTGAATAATATGAGGGTATTTCTAGTAGTTCTACTACTAGAGGGTATATAAGAATAAGTATAATACTAGAAGTATTATATAACTCGGCTAGTTACTATTCTAATCTAGTAATTTATATAAGATATAACTATTCTATTTAAGTGTATTTAGATACTTCATTCTAGTTAGAAGAGGATATACTTTTTAATAACCTACTTTTAAACTATATACTATATTATTTATTTATTATAACTGAAATATACTTCTATGATATCTTTACTCAAAAACAATACTTAGTTGAATACGTTACTCTTAAAACTGTTAAGAAGTACTATTTCTTTTTATTTTCATTTTATTATCTAGGATAATATACAATTCAACTTAAAAGTTATTATTAATATTATTTATACTAATAGCTATTTTATACTTTATATTATTAATATTACAATGAAAACCAATACTATTTATTTTGTATAAATATCTTCATAAAAGCAATGTTGGAAGCTTTTAAAGTATATTAGATTAACTCTTACTAGAATTCCTCTAATTCTCTTACTATTAATATTAGAATAAAACTTTAACTAAAAGATTTAGATTAGAAGTAAGAGCTTTACGATTAGAAGTCTAAATAATACTAAGTAAATTACATAATAATCTTAGTAAAGTTAAATAGTACTACACCTTCTTCTACTAAATATATAAGATTTACTATAATAAGATCTTTATGGTAATTCAGGAGATATTCTCTTAGATTATATATAAAGTAATTAAGAACACTACTAATCCGAATAGCTTTATACTTCTACTATTTACTTTTTATATATATTTATACTTTATAGAAACTCTATTCTATTTCTAAATATAATTACTTAGGTTTATATTATATGGAAATAAAAGAATAGGTCTATCATACTTATACTAAATATATTACTAATACTATTTTAATAATACACAATAGTCTTAATATTCCATAAATAATAACCTTTTTATCTTGATCTTTAATATATATATAATGAGAGAAATAAAGATAAGAAAGTTTGTTTCGCTTTATTATTACTAATAATAAAATAAATATTCTTAAAATCTCTTATAATTCTTAAAAGCTTTAAATCATAACTATAAAGCCATACTTGGAAAGTAATTAAGAAATCCTACTATGTGATATTCTAAAGATACTAATACCTAAAAAGATATATAAGAAACCTATAATTACTTCTCCTACTAGTACTAGAAATCTAATATTATATAGAAATATATATTCTTATAGTAATATCCTAATCTTTTCTATAGCTATTCTTAAAACCTTTAGAATACTTAATAGATACTATAAAATACTATTATTATAAATGATAGTAACTTTACTACTATTAGTAATAATAATCTTCCTCATTTATATAATTAGTAATATTACTAGTATATAATAATAATTATAATTCTTACTAATCTTTTATACAAAGGTATTAGTAATACTGTTAGTTTAAAACTACAGTATAAGGCTATAGTTAATAGCATATTCTATAGTTAAAAAACAACTAGATATAGTTCTTTCTTTTATTTTCTAAAATAAAACTTACTATCATAGTATCAAATTTATTATTTAAATAATCAATGAAGAAAGAAATGAAAAATATCATTTTTCATAATATTATTAGTATTATCTAGTATAACTCTATTCTCTATAAAGATTAAAAGTATTTTAAGTTATACATTACTCATAAGATTAAGAATAAAGATACTAATAAAGTATAGAAGAAGTTATACTTTATTATGTGAGGTTTTAATAACAATAGTAAGTTTGGGACTTTTATAGAATTAGTAGTAGTTTAATAGAATAACTACTATCAAATTATAGTTCTGGTTCTTACTGCTGTCTAGTATAAAGGTAGGATAATATAGTTTTAAAATATTACTAAACCTTATATTTTAAACTAAACTAGAACTTAAAGAATTAATTATGACTAACCTGTTTTCCGACTTTTTGAAATGATATTTTCTAGGATTCATAATAACTATTGTTAAGTCACTATATAGTTTTACTAAAACTAGAATATATTAGTAAATGACCTATTCTAAGTATTATAAATAGTAATTATAAAAAGGAATATTAATATATAATTCTTACTTCTTCGTTTTAGACTTTACTAATAAAGGTTTCTATCTTATAAATATATAAATAAATAATATTTTTAGTTTCTCTAATACTATACTTTTATATTATGAGAATAAAAAGATCTACAAAGTGTCTTTTTGAATGAATCTTAAGATTAGTTCTATCGAAATAATTCCTTTTATTCTTAATAGAAAGATGTTAAGTTTTAATAGTAATACTTTCTATTTATATTAAAAATACTAAATCTAAAAGCTAGTATTCTTTAATATATTATTAGTTATATTAAAGGTCTCTGATTAATTTAAAGTTATATGCTTCTTGGAAACCTTATAAAAGAAGCTATACTTCATAGTTAGCTCCTACTTTATATACTTACTAGATACTACTAGTTCTAAGGAACTATTTAGATAGAAGAAAGTTTAGGTAGTAAGATATAGTTAATTAATATAATAGCTAATAAATAGGAAAGTATATTTATTATAAAGGGAAAGTATAGGCCTATTTATTAAAGTTACTCTTTAAAGGACTATAGTTATATAATACTAATACTAGCTAGTTATTAATACTTATGAATAGCTATTAATAGTTACTAGCTATTAATAGTCGCTAGTTATTAATAGTCGTTAAATATTAATAACTATCAGTAAGTACTAGTAGCTAGTAGTAGTTGCTATATAGTTTACATAATTAGAAAATATATAGCTACTAGTCACGCTTACCCGCTATAGGATTCGAACCTATTACTTTTACTATAAAACAGTAAAAGCGAGCAAGACTTTAAACTACTATATTAAGCAGGTATTCTTTCATATATATATATTATACTTTAAATATTTAAGAAGATATATATTGAATAGTATATATATAGAGTATGTTTTACTTTAATATACTAATTTGAAATATTATTTACTTTATTATCTACTGTATAAGAGTAATAGCTCTCTACTAATAATACTATTATATTTAATAGATACTTTAAATAATAAGTTAAGTATTTTAACTATAAGGCTAACTTTATATTATATAAATTCTCTTAAATATAGTTTTAAATTCTCATTACTAACCTATTCACTAATAAGACTAGCTTTTTATGTTAATTAGAATTCATAATAATTCTGAACTAAGAAATAATAATTAATAATAATTAACTTATCTTCTATAGTAACTTTATATACTGTTTTATTATCAAAAGTAGAAGGATTATTTAGAATATATTTACTTTAGAGACTTATACTATAATAGCTAATATAGACTTTATTTATACGATAGTTAAAGTACTTAGGAAAAACCTAAAGTATTCAAAATTCTTTTTATATTTAAACTATTGTATATACCGACTTAAATTTACTTTATATATATCTTATAGAACTTGGTACTACTAAACAGAACTACTTTATTCTTAATGTTATAATATTATTGTAATTATACAGATACTATAAGCTTAGTAAACCAAAATACATTAATAGAAATAACAATATTACTAGTACTCTTAAAAAATACTTCTAATTATATTTTAAGAGGTTTATTCATTTAAGATATAGAAATATTTAAATAGAAAGATATATTATTTAAATAGAAGAAATAAAAACTAAATATTTCGGTATTAGTTAGGCAAATAATTAAAAAGATTAATATTGATATTATTTTATAGTTATTTCTAATATTAATTCTATAGTAGTTCCAGTATTTATTTTGTAGTAACTTTAGTATTAGATTTATATATAAATAAATAACTATAAAATATATAGTAAAAGGAAAAGGTTACTGGTATTAACAATACTATACTATATAGTATATAAAACTATATATATATATATATAATATGTAACTATATATAGCTATATATATAATATGTATAACTATATATTTTCTATATTTTACTAATAATACTTAGTACTAACTATAATTTAGTAATCTTATAATTAGTAAGTAATTATTATATTATAAATCTAGAGTTCTATATAACTAGAAATAGCTATATAATAGTATAATAATATCAATAATAAATATAAGAATCCTCTTGCTTTTAAATAGATAAGATTAGTATTTGTAATACTATACTATATAGTATACATTACTATATATATACTATATACTTCCGTATATATATAATGTATATAGCTTTATATCTCTACATATATAAAGCATGTATAGCTATATATGTTCTGTATTCTACTAGTAATACCTATTACTAGTAATAGTTTAGTACTATAATTATCATTAAGTAACTACTATATTCTAGATCCAAAGTATTATATAACTTCCTATAGCTATATAATATAATAATAATAAAAATAAGTATTAGAATCTTTTTATTTCTGTATATATAGCAAGATTACATATAGTATAAAATGATCCCTATTAGATAAATCAATACTAATTAGTAGTCAATTCTTCGAATTATTTCTATTATACTTTAAATTAATCAAGTTCTTTATATTAGAAAAAGCAATTATAAACTTTATATTTAAAGTCTATATATAATAAAAGATTACAAATATTAACTTGGCTGTTTTAGATTTTCCCTATTTCAATATTTTACTAGGAGTTTGTAAATTATATATTAACCTGTTTATAGAAATTATTGTTAAAGAGTTAACTATATAATTTTAATATTATGTAGTTTTATTGAAGGTCTTTGATCTATTTAAAGTTATATGCTTCTCAGGAATTCTTAAAAAGAAGCTATACCTGGTAATTAGCTCTTACCTTATACTTATATATTCTATAGATATTACTACTACTAAAGAAGTTTTGAAATAGAAGAAACCTTAAGTGGTAAATATAGTTAGTTAATATAATAGCTAAGAAATTGAAAGTATATATAAGTTTATATCTATTATGATTATTCTTTATAAAGTTATAGTTATATAATACTAGATACTAGCTAGCTAGTAGTATTTTCTACTAGCTATTAATAGTTACTAGTTATTGATAACTAGTAGTAAAAGCTAATAACTAATAGTAGTTATTATAAAGTTTATCTAACTAGTAAGAATACTGATTGTTGAACGGTAAGTAGGTATATAGCCTATATCTAGTAAAGTAATACCTTACGTTAAAGGTATTTTTAGTAGATATTCTCAGGGGAAGAGGAAATAGAATAAAAGAGTGAATAATAGTTATATTCAATAGATGAATATTATTATTAGTTAATTTGAATATATATAGAAAGATATATAAAACCTTTTCTTTATAGTACTATACTTAGTTCTATAATATTCTAATTAGTAATAGTTAGAGTATTCAAGTAATATAGGCTTATATAGGTAATTACTAATACTAAAGTTAATTACTAGTAAGTATCTTGTAAAAGAACGAGGTAGAATATTCAAGAGAATATTTAATAGTAACTCGAGTATTACTATAAAGTAAACACCTATAGCATAATATTTTAATACTAATTATAATTACTTATCATAAGATTTAAACCTACTATTCTTACTTTAGAATAGTACAAGCTAGCTAGATATTAAACAACAACAGTTAAGCGAGGATAATCTTAATATAGTTTAGTTAAGAATACTTCGTAAAATAATCATAAAAGAATCAACTATATACTTTTCTCTGCTGATAAATAGAAACTCTTTAGTAAGTATTCTAGTTTCTCTAGAATATTACTAAGCTTTTACAATATATGAGATTTATAATATCTTATATTTCTTATATTTAAGAAACTTATATAATATCTCGAAGACTCTTTTCTTTTTTAAAAATGTATTACTTTTCCGCTTTTCTTAACTAAAATATTGAGTCTATATTATAATATAATAATAGCTTAAATAATTTCAAATAGTAAGTATATAATTATAGGGAGACTTAAGCTATATATTAATATAGATTTCGTAAGAAATGTGTTTGAAATTACTTATAATACTTTTATAGAAATAAATTTTAGAAGTGTTAATATTTATATAGTATGTTATATCTATTAATATAACTCTATAAGATATCGTAACTATATATTCTACAATATTCTAGAATAGATCTTAATTTATAATTTATATTAATACATACTAGTTATATTAAAGGCTTTTGATCTATTTGAAGTTTTATACCTCTCGGGAACCCTTTAAAGGAAGTTATACCTACCAAATAGCTTTTATTTTATATACCTTTTAGATAATAATAGGGTTAAGGAACTATTTAAATAAAGGAAACCTTAGGTAGTAATAATATAGTTAGTTAATATAGTATCTAATAAATAGAAGGTATATATAAATCTATATCTATCTATTATAGTTACTCTTAAAAAGATTACAGTTATATAACACTAATACCTACTAGTGACTAGGACTTACTACTAGTTATTAATAGATACTATATTAATATTAATAGTTACTAGCTATCAACGTTAATAGCACTATTAATAGCTATTAGTAAGAGCTAATAGCTAGTAGTAGTTACTATATAGTTTACATAGTCGGAAATTATATAGCTCCTAGTTATGCTTACCTGTTATAGGATTCAAACCTATTACTCTTGCTATAAAACAGTAAAAGCTAGCTAGATATTAAACTACTACATCAAGCGGGAGACTTATATTGATATAGTAATTTAGTAATAACTATATAATTTACTATTGTTAGAAAGACTTAATTAACTATAGAATTAAGGTTAATATAAAAAATAAGAAGATCTATATAGTTTTATACTAATTTATTTAATATGAAACTTTCAATTATTAGATTCTTATAACACTTAACAATATAAAGAAAAATATCCTAAGCTTTAAAACTAACTTTGAAAATTACTTTAAAGAGATTAAAAATCTTTTAGGGGTAGATAAAAAGCTAGAGTTACATTTCTATATTACTAAACCTAAGGTTAAAGAGGTAACGCTTATAGCTAATACCTAGCTCATATTTAAAAGCCTTATATAAGATACGTAGCTTCTGCTACTACTTATATAGGGTATGAAAGCTTTACTACTACTAATAGGACTACTAATCCCTAGGCTATACGTAGTTTTATACTAACTCATTTAATACAAAGCTTTTAACTATTAGACTTTTATAGAGTTTAAAAATACGAAAAGGTATATCTTAGGTTTCAAGACTAATTTTAAAACCTATTTTGAATAGCTTAATAATTTCTTAGGGGTAGAAAGAGAGTTGGAGTTACTTTTCTATACTACTAAATTTAAGGTTAAAAAAGTAATACTAATAGTCAATACTTAGCTAATATCTAAATTGCTCATATAATATACCTAACCTCTACTACTATTTATATAAAATATATAATCTTGACTATTACTTATAAGACTATTGATCCCTTGTTTATGAAATATAAAACTATATTATTAATAGGAAATATATGAAGATAATAGTAACTAGTAGTATTTCTAATAGCTTAAGTATTTTTTAAATATTTCTCCAGTTACTTTATTAAAAGACCTATCTATTAAGTATATTATAGACTTTAAAGAAATATATAATAAGAATATAAAATATAACAAAAACTTTTATAATATCATAGAAATTAAAATTTATATATTATATAAGTATAGCTTTAAGCTTAGTATCCTATATTATTTATAAGTAAGAGTTTTCCTTATTATACTAAAACATTAAGCTTTCAATTTATACATCGAATACTTCATATACTCTAGTTAAAACCTATAATTCAATCATATAGCTATATATATTTAAGAGTATTTTAAAAATAACGATATACATTAGATTTATTTCGCTAATTAGTAAATACTACTTTTAAGAATATAATAGCTAACAATCCCAATTAAAGCAAGAAAGAAGGCTTTAAGATATTAATTATAGTTTATATGCTTTGAGAGGATATTTCAGGCTAACTGAAACACTAATAAAACTTTATATAACTAGCTTGAAAGAAATATTTTAGTATATTAAAATACTAATTAGTAGCCTTTAGCCCTGTAGTAATTTCCTAGAGTTTTTATAACTAGATATACTTTGCTATAGGTAATACTATAGTACTCAAAAAGTCGTAATACATTTAGAATAATAGAAATAATAGTAATATAGTGTCTGATGAATAGCTTTAGACTAATTATACTTAACAAATACCTTAAGTAGTAAGTTGAGTATCTCGACTATAGCTTTGACTTCATACTACTTAAGCTCTCCTAGATATACCTCTATAGTTTTATCAATAGCTTGTTTACTAATAATACTAATTTCTTATTTTAACTAGGATTTATAGTCATTATAAGCTAAGATATAATAATTAGTAATAGCCAGTTTAACTTTTGTAATAACTTTATATATTAACCTTATATTAAAAATAAACAAGTTATTAAGAAAACATTCTTTTCAGGGATTAATATCATAATAAAGAAGATAGATTTTATTTATATTAAAGTTATATTGCTTAAAATGATCTTGAAATACTAAGACTTCCCTTAAATTCTAATTATTATATATACTAATTTATATTTATTTTATAAGTATGTTATGAAATTTGGTACTACTAAAAGGAAATACCTAATATTTAATATCATAATATTCAAATAGTTATATAAGTATTATAAACTCTATAAAGTATAGTAAATCGAAAGAAATAGTAATATTAGTAATACTTTCATAGAAAGTACTCTAAATTATATTTTCAAGAGGTTTATTAATTCGAATTATATAATTATCTTAATAAGATAAGCTGTTTTAGTTTATTAAGAAAAGTATTATCAAATTTAAGGATTTTCTTACTAAGGTCGAGAAATAAGCTATTAATACTAATATCAATAAATATAATATTACTATCGATTTTCAACTTTATTTATATTTTTCTCAGTTAGTAATCTAGTATTAGTTTTTATTTATTCCATCTCTAATTTAAAATGATTCCTTTGTAACCCTGATTTTAAGAGTAATAGAATATTCATATTTATACTTACTCTAGCTAGTTTCTATCCCTATTTATTTAATAAAGATAACGAATCTTAAACTTAAAATATTCTTCTATGGTTTTGTTAAGAAGTTTATTTTATTTAGTAGTTTTTAGCTAACTTCCTTTCTTTTAAATAATTTAATTCCTATTATTTCTTTTTATCTTCCTTTTCTATTGATATACCTTTTAGTTTTAGTAATTCTATCTAAGAACACTTTATTTCTAAGATTTAAGTTTAGTATAATTCTTTTAAAGAAAATAATCCTTATCCTAGTTTGAACTTTTAACTACAGTATAAAGGTTAATTATTTTAATTAAAGTTATTTATTTAGCTATATTTTATAGAGCTCTTTAGTTTATAGGAATATGTATTACTTTTTCTAGTTCCTAAACTTGTTAAAATACCTAAGCTTACTAGTCTTACGAAGAAAGAAGCTTTTTTAATAAAGAATCCTATTATTACTACTAATTTGAAATATGTTTATAGTTATTTGAAGAAAGTCTCTACTTTAAAACCCATTCTTTATAATAATAAGAATAAGTTAGCTAGTAATTTTAAAGTAGAAGATCTAGTACTTAAAACTATTAGTAATAAGGATAAGGAATTTAAGATGATTATAAATAAAGAAGAAAATAATAAAGAAAATACTAAAGAAATAGTTTAGCTTCTTAAGAAATATTTAAAGACTATAATTAGTATTACCAGAACGTCTTCTTAGATTAGAATTTAGGAGGTTTTATTAGAGATTAATAGATTTAAACATTAATTCGAGGTCGTTAAATATTAACTTATAAAGCTTAGTAATAAATCTACCGCTTTAAAGTATATTTTAACTAAATCTATTTTTTGAAGAAAAGTAAAACTACTAAAAAATATGAAAATTGTTTACTCCAAATAAAACTTACTAGTAAAATATAACTTATCTAATCTATACCCTATATAGTATATTACTTAAGTTTTACTTTTTTGAGGGACTTTATCCTTATACTATTAGTATTAGTAATAGGGATTTAGTTTTAGACTACTATTACTAGTATAAAACTAGTTTAAAAGTTATATATTTACTAGTTTTAAAGAAAATATATAAAGTATTTAAGACGTATTTAAAAGTTTTATAGTTTTTAGATACTAATAAGGTAAGTATTTCAGCTTAAGAATTTTCTATTCAAGTTTAATTTCTTTTAGTTCAAGAGTAAAAAAGTCAGTAAGACAAAGAAATCTGTATATTTTAAGTTATAATTAAAATAATAGAAATATTTCAAAGCTACTCTTATTAAGAATAGAAATACTTTAGACTTTATTACTAGAACTTTTATTATAAACTAATTCTTTCTAGTTTAAATATTTTACCTTCTCATTATTTAAATTCCCTAATTCATACTATTTATCTAATTAGTTTTAAGTAGTTATACTCCTAGACTTTTAATAATTATAACTAGTTCTATATTTTAATTAGTTATAAGAAGGTTTAGAGTTTATAGTTTTAGTTATAGTATTTTAGTTATTAGTTTTAGTTATTTTCTCGTTTTTAAATAGGTTTAAGTTTTTATTTTTATTCTTTTTAGGGGTTATAATTAGTTTTTAGTACTTATATAAGTTAATATCGATATATTTCGTATAGTATTTTATCTACTTATTGAAAGTTCAAAGTTTGAATAGTCAATATTAAGTTAGATAAAAGTTTAATTAGATAGTTTTATTCCCTAGGAATTATCAGAAGAATTCTATTAGTTCTTCTTTTTCTTATTTTGTTACTATGAAAACTTTGTATTAAAAGTAAGGATAGGTCTGAGTTATTTATATATATATTTAAATAGATAGGAAATTACCTTAAATAGTTCTTTCTATTATTTTAGCTAGCCTTAAGAGTATTACTTATAAGTCTGTAAAATTAAGAAGTATTTTAAACTATTTAAACTTTATTTAAATTAGATTTTCTATAAATCTATCTATTAGTATTATATCTAGAAGTATATAGATTACTTTCAAATTTGTTTAAAGTATTCTTAGTAAAGTTATATTTATTAAATACTTATATATTAAGGTTTCATAGGTAGGTATTTATTATTTGAGATTCCTAGTCTAATTATTCAGTAGTTATTATGATAGATTCTTTAAAAATACCTTAGGTTAAGCTTGATATCTTAAAATAGTTTCTTTTAGTATTATATTTTTTTAAAGGTATATTCCAAACTAAGAAGTTCTATTTTAATTATTAAAATTATTATAGTATTCTATTAAGTAGCCTTTTCTTAGATTATGTTTCTAAAAAAAGAGATAATATAGTTATAATTTAATCTTTAAGTTTTGTTATAGTTTATAAATAAGGTATTTCTTGTAATTAAACGTTTTCCAGATATTTTTTTAATATTCCTTAAGGTTTTGAGTTATAATACTAGAAGTCTTATTTTATAGAAATACTAAATTATATAGTTTATAGTAGCTTAGTATATTTAAAAAGGATTTATAAAATATTTTAAAAATAGAAAATATATAAATAAGATATCTAGTTATATTATACTAAAAGTATAAAGAATTAAACTAAGTTTTTTCTAGTATATATAAATCTTCTAAAATATAATTCAACTAGTATTTAATAGTAAAAGTTATTACTAGAAATACTATTATTAGAATTAGGCTATAGTTAAAATTAAAATACTTAGTAATCTTAGTAATCTTAGTAATATATATATTATAAATTAAGTAAATTGTATAATACTTATAATTTGTGATTATTTATATTCCTAGGAAATACTTAATAAAACCCTTGTTTTTGAGTTTATAAGTATATTTAAAACCCTTTATAATCTTAAGAGTTTCTTTTTCAGTTTTTTTGCAACATAAAAGAAGAATATGATTTATATAGAATAGGATAAACATATTTAAACTCTTATTTTTAAACAGATAAAACCTTTCTAAGTATAGCTAGAAACTTAATAACTTAAAAGTAGTATAAAAAACTTTATATAAAAAAAAGAAATTCTTAAACTTTATAAAACATATATTTGAATTCTATATAATATTTTACAACTTTAAGTCTATCTAGTAATTCAACTATTATTAGAAGCCTATTGAGGGTTTGTATAGTATTAAGAAATGTATTAATAATATTCAACTAGAAAACTTCCAGGTTAGATTATATTATAGTTATTATAATTACCTAAAGAGTTTAAATAGCTAGTATCATTATATATATAGTTTATAATAGATGTATTAGTTTTGTATGCCTATATATATATATAAATCTTTATTTTAAACTATTTTAGAAAACTATCTATATCTATCTTATAAGTAAAAACCTATTTAAGAAATAAAGGTTTATTTCTAGTATCCTAGTAATTTATTTCTCGCTAAACCTTTTTCTTTTTTAACTTTATAATCTTAGTTCTTGCTATTTTAATAAAGGATTTTTATAATAGTTCTAATAAGTTAGTAATATCTTTCTAAGTCTTTAGTAGTATAACTAGTTAAGAAACATATATTCGAATTTTAGTAAAAGGATAGTTTTTTTAAATAGTATATTTAGAATAATAAAGAAAACTACTAAAAAGTTAAAACTATGTACAATTAGCTTTTACTACTATTTAGGTAAATTAATACTAGTAAAACTATCTTATTTATACTTTAAGAAATATAAAATACTACTATTATATTCTTTTAAGAGTACTATATAATTACTAATAGTAATCTTCAGTTCTAATTATTATTATTACTTGTTCCTATATTATTAGCTAGGTTTCTAGGTAGTTAAAGATTTTAATTTATTTAGTTAAAGTTTAGAGCTATATTTTAGTTCACCCCGAATTAGCTAAATAGGGATTTTAAAGTAATTATTTCTATCCTTAGTTAAAATAGATATTCTTTCTTAGTTAGCTAGACTTTGAATTTTAAATATACTATCTAGTTTTCTAGGTATTAGTATATTTCTTAAACTCTAATTTTTATTTAGGGTTATTATATTTAGTTATTATTAATTAGAAATCTAGACTGGTTTTATTAGTTTAAATATTAGTTTAAGTATAATTAAAGTTCTTTTATTAGTTTTAGAAACTAATTCTAAACCTAGTTTAATATTATTATATATAATTAGGAGGCAAAATCTGGTATATATTATGTGTAACTAAATATAGCTAAGCGTGCTACGCGAGGCTCTATTTTAAGTAGTTTAAATAAAGCGAAACCTATAAATACAGTATTATAGCTAAGGTTTCTTCTAGTAAAAACTCTATTACTTGAATATATTATTCCTAATACGCTTTTCTAGCTTTAAAAGTATTACCTATAAGCTAGTTTTCCGAATAATACTATTAATATTCTATTTATATCGTATAAGAAGTACTTTAAATAACCCTATTATTTCTATGAAACCTTTACTCCTATAATAGGAAGAGTAGTACTATTTTTAAGTTATTTAGGTATTTCTTATTTATTAGGAGGCGTTTTAGGTATAATATATCTAGTACCCCTAATATCTCGCAGTTCCTCTTCTTATTATAATTTCAGGTAGTTTAACTAGTCTAATATACTACTCTAAGTAATAAAAGTACTAAACTAGCAACTTCGGAGAAGTTTTATAAAGCTATTAACTATAATATCTCCTACAAATATATATTTAATCTTGAAGTACTTTTACTAGGTTTCCTATTATAACTAGTAAGTATAGATATCTATATACTTTAA